>JAKOOJ010000031.1:559356-662209 GCA_022577455.1 Arizona elegans
TGTTCCTTGGTCGCAATTGATTTCTGCTGAACTGATGAATCAGCATTCTCCAAAAATTTGGGGACAGGCCAACGAAGGAGAGAAAGGAAGACAAAAGTTTAAAAGGAGAATGTGAAACAATCAAAGTTTCAAAACTTCTGGAAGTGAATTGGTAGATTAGATAGATAGATAGATAGATAGATAGATAGATAGATAGATAGATAGATAGATAGACAGACAGATAGACAGACAGATAGGCTGGGTGGGTGGGTGGATGGATGGATGGATGGATGGATGGAGAGAAAGAGAGATAGGGTGGGTGGATGGATGGATAGATAGATGAGAGAGAGACAGATAGATGGTAAATAGGTAGAGATGGATGGATGGATGGATGGACGGACAGACAGACAGATAGGGTGGATGGGTGGGTAGATGGATGGATAGATGAGAGAGAGAGATAGATGGCAGATAGGTAGAGATGGATGGATGGATGGACGGATGGATAGACAGACAGATAGAGTGGGTGGGTGGATGGGTGGATGGATGGATGGATGGAGAGAGAGACAGACAGATAGGGGTGGGTGGGTGGATAGATGAGAGAGAGAGAGATGGTAGATAGGTAGAGATGGATGGATGGATGTATGTATGTATGTATGTATGTATGTATGGATGGATGGACGGATAGACAGACATATAGGGTGGGTGGATGGATGGATAGAAGAGAGAGAGAGAGATGGTAGATAGGTAGAGATGGATGGATGGATGGATGGATGGATGGATGGATGGATGGACAGGCAGGTAGGCGGGTGGGCAGGCAGACAGAATCTACGCTTCAGTTTCAGGATCTGTCCTTCTAAAGAACATTCAGGGTTGGTTTCCTTTAGGATTGGCTGCTTTGATCTCCCTACACTCCAAGGGTCTCCCAAAAGTCTTCTCTTCGACCACAATTCAAAAGCAACCTTCTGCTTAGCTCTGTGCAAATGGAACCTTCTCTATAGCCTTTCTGAGACACACGGAAAGTGGAGTGATGACTTTTTCTCTGTTTCTGCATCTGGTATTTGCACCCTCAAGGACACTGATTTGGCCTCGTTGCCCAGATCCTTTTGGTGCCCACCAAAGGCCTTTTGGTGCCGATAGATAGATAGATAGATAGATAGATAGATAGATAGATAGATAGATAGATAGATAGATAGACAGACAGACAGATGATAGACAGATGGTAGAAGACAAAAGGCAGATGATAGATACAGATATCGAAAGAGATAGAGAGATAGACAAATAGATGATAGAGAGAGAAGAAGATAGTAGATAGAAGATAGATACAGTTATAGATAAATAGTAGATAGATGGAGATAGATGATAGATAGATAGATAGATAGATAGATAGATAGATAGATAGATAGATAGATAGATGAGGGAGATGCTTCCTTGTCCTTCAATCAAGTATAAATTGCCTTCATCAATCAAACCAGAATGACCTTGCTTGGCATCATGGGTAAACTTCAGAGTAGGGGAAAAAAAGACTACAAAATATTGTTCTGGGGATGATCAATAAAGGGAACATTATTTTCTCTCCCTTGCGTTTCTTACGGACAAAGGTTGACCGGGAATTGGAAGTTCCTTCAGTGGGTCAGCCTCAGACTTGAGAGTAACAGGGAATCTATGGGGTGGTCTAGAGCAGGTTGCATCCTCCTCCTCCTCCTTCTCCTCCCCTCCTCCTCCTCCTCCTCCTCCTCCTCCCCCCCCCTGCAAGCCCCACTCTCTTCTAGCACTGATGAGGTTGCCTAGTTGGGTAATGAAATGTCTGTAAGAAGACAACCAAGTGCAGTTCTCCTCCTCTTCCTCTTTCTCTTCTTTTTTTCCTCCTCCTCCTTCCTCCTCCTCCTCCTCCTCCCTTCCTTTCCTCCTCCTCCTCCTTTCCCTTCCTCCTCCTTCTCCTCCTCCCTCAATTAAACCCTAAGAAAGGACCTTGTGACTGGAGTGGTGAGAAAGACTGGTGATGGATGGAAACAGTCCTAATAAATAGGAACACTAGATTCAGCTCTGGAACATTAAAAGCTTAACATCATCCTCAAGATAAATGGAGAAGCTCTGCGGGTGTGCAGCAGAAAAAACAACAATCAAATTCTCCTTTTTTAGGGAGTTAAAAAAAAACTTGGAAGAGATCTTGCAGCCCAGTATTTGTTCAATCCTTTATTCTTCCTCTAGGTAGCGTTTCCTCCGCTTGTGATGACTCTTGGCCAAAAAAAAAAAAAAAACAAAAAAAAAAAAACACCCACTCCATGCTTCTCAAAACCGTGTGCCCAATAATGTCCCCACCATCCTTGGTCCTTTTTCGAGCTGATTTGCATTTCCTTCCCCTCGTTCCTGGCTTTTCAACCCCAAGATGAAAAGTCCTTTTCTTTGGCTGTGGGCTGCTTTGCTTGCCTTTCTCTGGCTTTTCTTCCTGCCAGAGATGAAAGGATATTGATGTGGTGGAAGGCTTGTGCATTAAAATTAAAATTTATGTTTGCCGCGGAAAGAAAAAAAAAAAGAGGAGCAAGAAACATAAATTAACTGAAATTTGGCGTCTCCGGAGGGCTTGAGAACCGGGGGTGGAAGGGGAGCGTTGCCACACCGGTTCTGTCCGAGGAGCCAGGAATGTCTTTTCAAGAAAGGAAAAGTGATGGATTGTGGAAAGCCGCTTCACGCAAAGAGGTTTTGGCACACGCAGGGCAGCCAAAAGAGTAGAGTTAATTAAAAGAAAAGTGAAAGGTTAAAGCATGGGAAAACAGGAGCCTAATCTTTCCCTTCAGAGATGCTTGACAGGATGGAGAATAAAGGAAAAAGAGGCCCATCAAAGGATACATTAGTAAACAACTTGGATTTCAAGGCCTTCTCTTTCAGCAGAAGATGCTGGACTCCTAATCCAGACCGGTGTGGGCCGTCACGGTCCAGAATTTCATAAAGAATTTTCTTTTTTTTAAAAACCCCATCGATTTTTTTTTTAAATGTCCGAGAGTTAAATCTGTGTCCTTGGATGCCAAAGAGTGTATGTTCTGCTATAAATCGCTGCAACCTCCCGTTCTAAATTACATTCCAACAAAAGCAAAGAAAATTGGTATTGGTTATCACCTTTAAACCGCTCCATGGCATAGGGCCTAGCTATCTTCGAGACCGCCTGCTGCTACCGACGACCTCCCATCGTCCCGTGCGCTCCCACAGAGAGGGCCTCCTCGGGGTGCCATCAGCCAAACAATGTAGGCTGGTGACCCCCAGGGGGAGGGCCTTCTCTGTGGGGGCACCTACCCTCTGGAATCAGCTGCCCCCAGAGATAAGGAGAATCCAAGACTTTAGTGCCTTCCGCCGTGCCCTTAAAACCCACTTTTACCAGCAAGCCGGGCTGGCTTAAGAAGAAATTTTTAATGTTTTAATTGGTTTGTATTTTAATTTTGGGCCAAATTTATATGTATATTAATTGTTTTTAATACTTATATTTCATGTTTTTTTAATTCTGGCTGTACACCGCCCTGAATCCTCAGGGAGAAGGGCGGTATATAAATTTAAAAATAAATAAAATAAAATAAAATAATAAAATAAATAAAATAAAATAATAAATAAAACAAAACAAAACAAAACAAAACAATACAATACAATACAATACAATACAATAATAAAATAAAATAAAATAAAATAAAATAAAATAAAATAAAATAAAATAAAATAAAATAAAATAAAATAAAATAAAATAAAATAAAATAAAATAAAATAAAATAAAATAAATAAAATCCCAGCCCTTGTGGATTTGAACGGATGGCTGTGTCAGGGTTCCAAGAAACACACCCAGCGGAATCAAAACTCCAAGGCGGGTATCTTCGTCAAAGTATAGATTTATTAGGCATGTCATATTGGAACATCTGGGGAAACCCGACTCTAAACCCCCCTTCACGTTTCCCCCCAGTTAATAGTAAAGTTTTCCTTTTCCTGCCCACGGAATCCATCAAACGGTCCAATCAGGTCACAGTCCAAGGGTCACTTGGTCTCAGACCCCACCTCCTCGCGCCTGGTGGGAAAAGTCCTTGTTTCTCAGAGGAAAGAATTTTATTTTGGCTACAGTCTCCAGCTATCTCAGTGATGGTGAACCTTTTCAGGTCACATGGAAACGTCGCACCACGGGCACTCGTTGGGGCCCGCGCTCCAGAAAAGCTGAACTTCCGGGTTCTAGCGCCCATGCGTGCCTGACGATCGGCTGGCGCGCATGCACTCACCGGTTTTCAGTACTCGCCACATGCGTGAAAGGAGCGCGCTCCGGAAAAGCCAAACGTCCAGGTTCGGGCATGCATGTGCACCCAACAATCAGTTGGCCGGCGCGGATGTGCACACTGGTTTTCGGCACTGTTGTGCGCACGAAGGACAGCTGATCATCGTGCTTGCATTCGCGCCAGAAAACCCGGAAGACAAATAACAAAGCAGCGCGTGCCAGGTGACATGGCTTCGTGTGCCACTTCGGGGCACGCGTCGGGGTGAAATCCTCCTGGTTCGGACCGGATCAGGCGATCCGGTAGCGATTGTAGCAAGTGGTTTGGAGAACCGGTAGGGATGGCGGTGCGAGGCTCTGCCCGCCCACCCCGAGTGTCGTTACTTCCTGGTTTTAACCAGGATAGTAATGTGTTTTTTACCCTCTGTGCATGCGCATGTGATCCGTGTGTGCACTTCCGAACCGGTAAGGAAGGTAAGTAGATTTCACCCCCTGGCATGCGTGCCATACGTTCACCATCACGGAGCTAACTCTACCTCCCCCATCCCGTCCTCACAGCTCAACCTCATCTCCACTGTGACAAGCCCTGGAGATGCCAGGGGAAAATGGCTCCAGGGCTAACAGGCTGAACCTTAGAAAATGCAAATTGACTGTTATGTCAGGGTAATGAAGATTTAAAGCTGACCAGCCACCGTAAGGCTGTGGACCCAGGATGAGTCAGCAGGGTTATTGCCGTTTTAAGAAGCTATCTATATAAGGGAGGCCATGAGAGGGCATCTCTCTCTCCTCACGTATCACTCTCCTCGTTGTGCTCTATCTGCATTGTAGTTCCCCATGTAGAGTTGAGGATTGATTGCTTGCCTGGTATGTGCCCTACCACGTGTATTTCTGTATATAGAAGTCTTGTATATAAACCACTTTGTAAGACAATCCTCTGTGTCTTGCATTTTGCCTCCTGGAGTTGTCTCAAAATAGTAGTCACGCCAGAGGTGGGTTTTCAGCAGGTTCTGACCAGTTCTGGAGAACCGGTAGCGGAAATTTTGAGTAGTTCGGAGAACCGGTAGTAAAAATTATGACTAGCTCCGCCCCCACTTCATTCTCTGCCTCCCAAGTCCCAGCTGATCGGGAAGAAATGGGGATTTTGCAGTAACCTTCCCCTGGAGTGGGGAGGGAATGGAGATTTTACAGTAACCTTTCCCTGGATTTGGGGAGGGAATGGAGATTTTACTGTATCCTTCCCCTGCCACGCCCCACCAAGCCACACCCACGAACCGGTAGTAAAAAAAATTGAAACTGACATGTTACAATGACCTCCCCTATCAAAACAACCAAAACAAGCAGACAAAAACCAGTTGGACTGCATTTCCCTTCATTCAGTTGAACCTTTGGCTTTGCAAGCCAGTAGAAGGTCCACATGACCCTTAAAATAGATCTTAAATTTCATTTGGTTTAGTTTTTGTAAAGAGTAGAGATTTCCACTTACAGTACATACATCGTCATTGACCTTAGCTCGTTTCCTTGAGTTTTACGCCATTTCCACAAAAACGTATCATAGATATTCTCCCCTCAGAAATAAGGTCAGATAAGTGCCATATTTATTTTACATTGGACCAATTTCCATCCCATTATCCTAGCTGACATAGTAAAAAAAAGAGGGGACCTATTGTTTGGCTAGGCTCAGGAAAGCTTCTGAGATGGTTCTTGGTGGACTCAAGAGCAAACCTTCTACAACAATTATATTATATGATAGAGAGGGCTGCTAGAGAGGGCTGTTTGATTAAGTTGGGTTGATCTTTATTACCTGAACAGAGTGGGCAAAACACATCAAGGCTACTAATGTCCTCAACTCTTTCCCAATTCACTTCTGTAGTTGCCTAGGAAACCACAGGCCTGGATGACTCCCCATGCAATGGAACATCATTCCGGTGCTGACTTTCTTTTTTCTTTTCTTTTTTTTTCTCCCCTAACCCGCTGTTTCCTGGAGAAAGACAACCTATGAATACAGATTGACTCATCCACTGGTTAACATTTGCACAGATTTACACATGGATCTAAGCAATAAGATGAATTGTGCTTCAACCCTCCTGGATTAGGTGGGATTATTATTGTGATGGTGGAGAAGAGGAACAGGAGGAGGAGATGGAGGAGGAGGAGGAGGAGAAGAGGAAGAGGAGGAGGAAAGAGAAGAGGAAGAGGAGGAAGAAGAAGGAGAGGGAGAAGGAGGAGGATCCACAATCTTTGAGGAGGCTCCTTCTGTGTATGCCAGTGACATAGCCAAGAACATGGCTTCATTCTAGCAGTTTGAAATTTGATCTAGACATGGAAGAAGAAGAAGAAGAAGAAGAAGAAGAAGAAGAAGAAGAAGAAGAAGAAGAAGAAGAAGAAGAAGAAGAAGGAGGAGGAGGAGGAGGAGGAGGAGGAGGAGGAGGAGGAGGAGGAGGAGGAGGAGGAGGAGGAGGAGAAGGAGAAGGAGGAGGAGGAGGAGAAGGAGAAGAAGGGGCAGTTGTTGTTCCACCATAATTAACTTTACCCATTGATTACAGAAAGTTTAAGAAAGCCTTTGAGATTCTTACAGACACTTCTGTCTCTTTGCAGTTGTTACCATAATCAGCTGGATATAAAGCCAGTCTGCCAGAGACTGATATTACATCCAATATTGGATGCAAGAGTTTAGGAACTGAACACAATCCCAAGGACCAAAAGCATTCTGGAATTAAAGTTGATTTGCTTTCAGAGAATCCAGTCCAATTATGAAAATAGTCAGCTAAGCCATCAGATTGTCTTATCATCATCATCATCATCATCATCATCATCATCATCATCATCATCACAACCACCACACAAAGTCCAAGCTGGGGAATACTTCTTTTAAAGATAATGGAACTGTCACCCAAGTCCATTCATAATATACCAAAATTGTCAACCGTTCTTCCTCTATTCTCTCCTGCTGTTTTGAACGCAGAATAGAATATAATAGAATTCTTTATTGGCCAAGTGTGATTGGATACACAAGGAATTGGTCTTAGGTGTATATGCTCTCAGTGTCCATAAGGAGAATAAAATACATTCATCAAGAACAACACTTCATACAACACTTAGTGATAGTCAAGGTTACTAATAAGCTATCAAATTGTATTAGGAAACAAAAACAATATAAATTGAAAGATACAAGCAACATGGTCATAGTGGGACCAGTGGGAAGAGATAGATACTAGTAAGGAAGAGAATAATAGTAATGCAGACTTAGTGAATAGTTTGACAGTATTGAGGGAAGTATTTGTTTAGCAGAGTGATGGCATTCGGGGGAAAAAACTGTCCTTGTATCTAGTTGTTCTGGTGTGCAGTGCTCTATAGTGTCGTTTTGAGGGTAGGAGTTGAAACAGTTTATGTCCAGGATGTGAGGGGTCTGTAGATATTTTCACAGCCCTCGTTTTGACTCGTGCAGTATCCAGGTCCTCCATGGAAGGCAGGTTGGTAGCCATTGTTTTTTCTGCCGTTCTAGTTATCCTCTGAAGCCTGTGTCTGTCTTGTTGGATTGCAGAGCCAAGCCAGACAGTTATGGAGGTGCAGATGACAGACTCAATCATTCCTCTGTAGAACCAGATGCACAGAGAAATACTTGCCTTCCTTTAATTCTTTTCCACGTAAAGTTAAATTGTATGTTGAGAAGAGGAATTCACACGTAATAAATAAATAGAGAGTATTGATCTGAGGCTTGCACACCTGAGAAAAAGCAGCCCATCTAGGTTTAGCCCATAAAGTTGACCAAATATGGGAGCATTATTACTTTAACGTTTCTCTTGAAACACTAACGAGACGACACTTCATATTGAAAAGTCTATTGAAGATGACCATTCATCCCTAACGTGAAAATAGCTCCACAGTGATGACAGGACGAAAGTAGACCAAATGACAAAAAGAAGAAAAGATACATTTAAAAAAAACAAAAACCCACCCTTTGACATTCCAGGATCTTTATAAGGCTGGTCATTGCCAATTTTGTCGAGAAATAAAACGCAAGTCGTGAACGATCAAGGGATTAGATTGGCTGGCGAAGTTTAACTTCAATGGCTTGAAAAAAATAATAAGCGAAATGGTTGAAACCGTTGAGTTGTGATGTTTAGGTCAAGCCAGCAGGATTCCACTCAAAGTCAGCTTTACAACGGGCTAACTATGGATTGGATAAAAGTGGCCAGGAATAACCATTACGCTTCTGGGTGGGGGTGGGGAGGCCCTTTGAAGATTAAAATGATTTTTTTTAAAAAAAAATCTCATTATAAAGCAGGAATGATAAAAAGAACTGAAAGAAAGGATATCAGAGGAAGAATAGATACCAATAGACCGGTGTATAGATACTGATATATATATATATAATATTATACATTTATATATATATATATATATATATATATATATATATATATATATATAAAATATATCCCTATATATATAATTTCCCTGCTGATTTGGCTGATGAGAAGGCAACCATTTGATGTTCAATTTTGCTTGACTTTTTTTTTTTAATCATACCTTAACTAAGGTAAGGTGTGATCTGTAGGAATGAGCAAATCTACCAAATCTGGTTTTATTACGGATCTCCCAGGAAAAAAATTAAAAATGCATCAGAATAATAGAATAACAGCATTGGAAAGGACCTTGAAGGTCTTCTAGTCCAACCCTCTACTCAAACAGAAGGACCCGATACTATTATGGAGAAATGGTTCTCCAATCTCTTGTTGAAGACCTCCAGTGATGGAGAACCCACAACTGCTGGAGGGAAGTTGTTCCACTGCTTAATTGTTCTCACTGTCAGGAAATTTCTCCTTAGTTCTAGGTTGCAGTGTCCCTTAGTCATGTGATCTCACGTGATCTCACGTGATCCCCTTTTGCGACCTTCTGACAACCCAAGTCAAGGGGGAAGCCAGATTCACTTCACAACTGTGTTACTCACTTAACAACTGCAGTGATTCACTCAACAGCTGTGGCAAGGAAGGTCATGAAATGGGGCAAATTCTCACTTAACAAATTTTTCACTTAACAACAGAAATTCTGGGCTCAATTGTGGCCATAAGTCCAGGACTACGTATAGTTAATTGATTGGCTGAATGTCTGATTGACTGACAAATTGACCTACTGAAGGAGTGGGTGGGTGGGTGGGTGGGTGGGTGGGTGAGTGACTGACTGAGTGAATGAATGAATGAAAGGGTGAGTGAATGAATGAATGAATGAATGGGTGAATGAATGAATGAAAATGAATGAATGAATGAGAGGGTGGGTGGGTGGATGAGTGAGTAAGTGAATGAGTGGGTTGAGTGGATAAATGAATGAATGAATGGGTGAATGAATGAATGAATGAATGAATGGGTGAATGAATGAATGAATGAATGGGTGAATGAATGAATGAATGAATGGGTGAATGAATGAATGAGTGAGTGAGTGAGTGAGTGAGTTGAGTGGATGAATGAATGAATGAAAATGAATGAATGAGTGAGAGAAAGAAAGAAAGAAAGAAAGAAAGAAAGAAAGGGTGGATGAATGAATGAGTGAGTGAGTGGGTTGAGTGGATGAATGAATGAATGGGTGAATGAATGAATGAATGAAAATGAATGAGTGAGTGAGTGAATGATTGAATGAATGAATGAATGTAAATGAATGAGTGAGTGAGTGAATGATTGAATGAATGAATGAATGTAAATGAATGAGTGAGTGAGTGAATGATTGAATGAATGAATGAATGAATGAATGAATGAATGAATGAATAAATAAATAAATGAGAGGGTTGGTGGATGAGAGTGAGTAAGTGAGTGAGTGAGTTGAGTGGATGAATGTATGAATGGGTGAATGAATGAAAATGAATGAATGAGTGAGTGAGTGAGTGAGTGAGTGAGTTGAGGGGATGAATGAATGAATGAAAATGAATGAGTGAGTGGGTGGGTGAATGAATGAATGAATGAATGAATGAATGAATGAATGAATGTTCTTCCAAAGTGGCAAACTCTGGGAAAAATCACATAAATTAATTGTGTTGGCCTTGCATTTCTTTAGGCCCCACAGTATGTGTGTATGTGCTGCTTTTTAATATACAATCTTCCTAGTTTCCTACATTGGGCTCAGTTGTGGTCATAAGTCAAGGACTTCCCCTGCCCTTCCTTGCACTTCAGTTTCTTCTCCAATAATTCACCACTTTCTGGGATGGAGAGATCCACCTTTGTAGTAGAACTGCTTTCCTTTGGCCTCTTGCTTCAGCCAGCATTTCAAATCACAACCAGATTCATTCTCTCGGCATCACGATCAACATTTTTCTTCCTTTTGCAACGTCCCTGACCTACTATTGTTCCAAAACGTTTGCAGAAGAGGGGAATAATAAGGCACACGCATAGAAAGTAATTGTAGACAATGCGCAGTAAAAGCAAAACAAAACCCAAAAATCTACAAAACACGCTTCTTTGGGGAAAAGAGAGTTAGAAAAATATCTGAGAAATGTCATCTAACTCCAGTTGACATAAGATAGTTGGTAGAATTAATTCTGGGCCCGGAATTCAATTTCTTTGTTTCATGGCTGGTAGTATTTTATCAGTAGGTGTGCACATTTTAATAATGCGGAGAGAGGAATGAACGGGTGACAAAGAATAGTATAATCACGACATCTTGTACGAAGTCCAATAAAACTAAAAATAAACACTGGGCTAAGTAAAACAGAAGGCTGTCCACTGTCGTTCAGAGAGAATATATGTGTGTGTGTGTGTGTGTGTGTGTGTGTGTGTGTGTATTTGTCCAGATAACATGAAAGTTCCAAATCCTGAAAATTAATTCCAATATGGAGAATTGTGGTGGCAACCTTACCATTTGTAAAACGAGATAAAGCGTTTCATTGAAAAGAGCAAAGCAATTATTAAAAGTTCAAGATAAGGTCTCCAACTCGGAGCTACGGTTGAGTTAGGCAGCTGGGAAATTGGCAGGAAAGGATACAAGTCTGGAAAGGAGTCCAGAGGGCGGAAGAAAGAGAGAAAACAAAAGAAAGGTAGAAAGAAAGAAAGGAAGGAAGGAAGGAAGGAAGGAAGGAAAAAAACCCACAAAGGAGTGGTTTTTTTCGTATATATCCGAATAAAGAAGGTGAATTGCATTGAAAGGGAGCAAAGCAAATTAGGTGTGAGGTCCTTGGTGCTATCAGAGGTTGGGTTGCTTTCTTATAGATGTTTCGTGACCCAATTGGGTAAGATCTTCAGTGCTAAAAAGGAGCGGGGTATGGAGGAGGAGGAGGAGGAGGAGGAGGAGGAGGAGGAGGAGGAGGAGGAGGAGGAGGAGGAGGAGGAGGACTGTGAAGTCCTTGGTGCTCTCTGAGCTTGGAGGTTTTCTTGCAGACATTTCATGACCCAACTAGGTAACATGATCAGTGCTAGAAGGGAGTGGGGTTTGCTCTCATTTTATGTACTAGTGGCTTGGCCTGTCAGTGTTAAGAGTGGTTTTTGGTGGTAGAAAATTAAGTAGGTTAGGGTTAGGGTTAGGGTTAGGGTTAAATTAAGTATGTTAGATAGTTTTAAGGAAGGAAGCAAAGATGGTTTGGTAATCATACAGTACAGTCCCTCTAAAGGGTAGGAAGCCTTTTCGTAGGGTTAAAATTGACTGAGATTGTGGATCAGTTACAGATGTGACATATCTGTAAGCCAAAATGATACATGTTATTTCTCTATTCTTCCTTCCTTCTACTTTCTACTACACTTACAGGCCACACCCATTATCTTTGATGTCTCTTATTTTTCTATGTCCTTTTCCATTTGCTGGGGGAAAAAAAAAAAACAACAGAGAGGCTGCTGGAGTGTCTATAAGGAGAGAGCAGAGGGCCCAGCCAGCTGGAGGAGAAGGAGGAGGAAATGGCATGGCGGGCTGCATCTGGTCCACAGGATGGAGGTTTTCCTGCTGTTGGCCAAAGAGGTTTTGAGAAAAGCAAATACACCTTGCTCCTGATACAACTCTTTTTTTTTTTTTATTTAATTGACATATGACGTTATTCCCTGCTGCTTTTTCCCCCTCTGTGTTATCGGAGGACAGCTGCGGAAACATTTTAAGGCCAGAAAAAGTCACTGCAATGGCTATTTTAAAAACCTGCTCTTCTTCTTCTTCTAGCCACTCTGAAATTGAGGTGGGGGGCTGCAGCAAGGAGGAAAGGATCAGCAGGGAGGTGTCAGCAGTAATTTTCGGCTCTGCCTCCGTCCCCCGTTGTGTCATCCTAATAGGCAGGTGTCTGCAAGGCAGAACTTCAGCCCTGTTGGAGAGAGTTGGCTTGGTGTCCTCCGCCACTTTCTCCTGTCAATCTAAGGCCAACTGCTCTCTCCCCCCACCCCTTTTCTGCCCATCAGTCAAGAGATGAGTTGCCACCTGGACATAGGACTTCTAAAGAAAAATGGCATTGTGCCACTTGCTTAAAAGAGAGAATTGGATCCCATTCAGTGCACGCCACGCCAGGCTGCAGGAGGAATGTCAAGTTGTGAGGCTTGACTGATACGATCCGGCAACTCCCTGGTGGTTTATCATTCCTAAAAAATAAATAAAAGTCAGTAAATAAATGTACTGAAAGGGTACGTGGGGGCTCAGTGGCTAAGACACTGAGCTTGTCGATCGAAAGGTCGGCAGTTCAGCGGTTTGAATCCCTACCGCCGCATAACGGGGTGAGCTCCATTTCCTTGTCCCAGCTTTTGCCAACCTAGCAGTTTGAAAGCACATAAAAAATGCAAGTAGAAAAATAGGGACCACCTTTGGTGGGAAGGCAACAGTGTTCCGTGCACCTTTGGCATTGAGTCATGCAGGCCACATGACCATGGAGATGTCTTCGGACAGCGCTGGCTCTTCGGCTTTGAAACGGAGATGAGCACCACCCCCTAGAGTCGGGAACAACGAGCACATATGTGCGAGGGGAACCTTTACCTTTATCTTTACCTAAATAAATGTCCTGGTGGAAAATTGGAAGAGAATTCAGCTCATCCCCTGCTGTTTTGGCACTTAGAAATCCTATAGATTTCCTAGAAGCCCAACACACCTCTGTTCTTTCTCTTGTGAAAAGCTACGGCCCCTCTTACCTCCTCGCTCTTCAGGACTAATTTGTTCATCATTCGTATCCGCCTTAGCCAGACAGCCAACGTCTTGGCCACTGAAACGGTCAAAAGCAACAAGAATTCAAAATCCATCGCTTGATACTTCTCTGGAATGCCATCTGACAGACTGTTGATAACTGCCGGAAGATTTCCTATAAGTCCTTGGCCAAGTGTGCGGGGCTCGGACAGGAACCGTCGCTGTTGGCCCGAATAGGCCGCCTTGATCACTCACAGTCAATTGAATTGATCAGAGGAGACAGCCCAGGGCAAAGGTTTTCGTTGTTGTTGTTGTTGTTGTCGATTGTGTTGTATTCTAAACAGAACGGGGTGGAAGGACCATAATGAAAACCAGCGGGGAAGGGTTGGAGGGAAGACAACAAAAGGCTGTTACAGCCAAACCTGGATAGAAGAATTCCAAAGACAAATACTGCTGTCCAGGGTGCTGAAATCCAACCCGACATATTGCTTTGCTTGGTGGTCTCGTTTCAAGGTTTCTGGAAGACTTTAACCTCCTTCCTGTTTATATAAAAAGTTTTTTTTTTTTATTTATAATACAAATTAAAAACAATGGACATAGCATGACATCTCCTGTTTAAACATTTTCATCAAATTTTGTCATATAAATAATACACTTACTTACACTAATTATCACATTTCAAATATGTATATTCTTTCATCCATATAGATCATTTTGATATCTAATTCAGTTGTATCTATCAGAACAACTTCCAGAGATTTTACTCGTCAATGGTCCTATATCCCAGCATTTCTCCTCTTTTCCAGCCAATAATAAAATTTGTTCCAGATTTCACAATACTCTGATTCATTCTTATCTTTAAGTTCCAAGGTCAGTCTGTCCATTTCTGTGCAAATTAATATTTTAGCTAACACTTCTGCTGATCACTGGCTGCTAGCAGTTTGGGAGATCAAATCTCACCAGGCTCAAGGTTGATTCAGCCTTCCATCCTTCCGAGGTGGGTAAAATGAGGACCCAGATTGTTGGGGGGCAAGAGGCTAACTCTGTAAACCGCTTAGAGAGGGCTGTAAAAGCACTACAAAGCAGTATATAAGTCTAAGGGCTATTGCTGTTGCTTCCTTCCTTCCCTCCCTTTCTTCTTTCTCTCTCTCCCTCTCTTCTTTCTCTCCCTCTCTTTTCTCTTTCCTTCCTTCCTTCCTTCCTTCCTTCCTTCCATCCATCCATGGTGGCGCAGTAATTAGAATGCAGTATTGCTGGTTGATTCTGCTCACTGCCAGGAGTTTGATCCTGACCAGCTCAAGGTTGACTCAGCCTTCTATCCTTCCAAGATGGATAAAATGAGGACCCAGATTGTTGGGGGGGGGGGGCGCAAGAGGCTGACTCTGTAAATCGCTTAGAGAGGGCTGTAAAAGCACTGTGAAGTGGTATATGTCTAAGGGCTATTGCTATTTGCCTAGACCCCAACACCCAGTTTTTGGTTGTTGTTGCTTCCCAGTGCAAAAGCATACACAATTCGAAGTATTGTGGTGGATTGAAAAGGCAGCTAGAACGAAACAAGGGCAGCTACAGCAAAATAGTTCAGTTGAAAGGGCTTCCAGATGGAACACACATCACAGGGGCAGCCAAATCTGGCACCAGCAGTTGGCAAGGTAGGGCAGAAGCTTTCACCCTGTTGCCCCAGCAGGGACTTCTACTTTGGGCACATGCCCTGATTTTCCATGTTGAAAATATTCCATTTAAATGTATTACCTCTTCTGGCATGACGCTGTGCTGGGTGATTCAAGCAATGTTTGAAATTCCTATTGATTTAAAAAAAAAAACCACACAAAAAAATAACCCACCATGCCATTTATCTAGCATACACAGTTGTGTGTGTCTGCTTTCAAGTCTGTGTTGACTCTTGGCAGCTGCCTGGACAACTTGTTGAGGTTTTCTTGGCAAACTTGTTCAGAAGTGGTTTGCCGCTAAAGGAGAATAATATTTGTAGCTCAGGGTTGAAAAGAGGGGGCCCTTGGCGCTCTCTGAGCTTTGTCGTTTTCTTGCTCTAGATGTTTGCAAACTAGGTTAACATCATCAGTGCTAGAAGGGAGGCAGGATTGTGGAGAAGAATGGGAGGAGGAGGACTGTGGGGTTCATGGTGCTCTCTGAACTGGGTTGTTTTCTTGCAGATGTTTCATTACCCAGCTACATAACAATATCAGTGTTAAAAGGGAGTGGGTGTTTGTGGAGAGGAGGAGGAGGAGGAGGAGGAGGAGGAGGAGGAGGAGGAGGAGGAGGAGGATAAGGAGGATAAGGAGGATTGTAGGGTTCATGGTGCTCTCTGAACTGGGTTGTTTTCTTGCAGATGTTTCATTACCCAGCTACATAACAACATCAGTGCTAGAAGGCAGTGGGTGCTTGTGGAGAGGAGGAGGAGGAGGAGGAGGAGGAGGAGGAGGAGGAGGAGGAGGAGGGAGGAGAAGGAGGATAAGGAGGATTGTAGGGTTCATGGTGCTCTCTGAACTGGGTTGTTTTCTTGCAGACGTTTCATTACCCAGCTACATAACAACATCAGTGCTAGAAGGGAGCGGGTGCTTGTGGAGAGGAGGAGGAGGAGGACTGTAGGGCTCTTGGTGCTCTCTGAGCTGCGTTGTTTTTTTGCAGACATTTCATGACCCAACTAGGAAACAAAATCAGTGCAAAAAAACAACTCAGCTCAGAGAGCACCAAGTACCCCACAGTCCTCTTCCTCCTCCTCCTCC
This sequence comes from Arizona elegans, assembly GCA_022577455.1. Lineage (NCBI taxonomy): Eukaryota > Metazoa > Chordata > Lepidosauria > Squamata > Colubridae > Arizona > Arizona elegans. Next base: position 575,380 of record JAKOOJ010000031.1, read on the forward strand.
TCCTCCTCCTCCTCCTCCTCCTCCTCCTCCTCCTCCTCCTCCTCTTTCTCTTCTTCTTCTTCTGCTTCTCTCCTCCTCCTCCTTCTCTTCTTCTGCTGCTTCTCCTCCTCCTCCTCCCTTTCTTCTTCTCAACAACCCCCCCCCCCCCGTCCCTTCCTGCTTTGCCATTGCCTGCTCCCTGGGGCTGAGACAGAGGTGCTAGTCCAAGGTCACCCAGCCAGCACTGTCCAATCAGGAAGAACTAGAACTCACAGTCTCCTGGTTTCTAGCCTGGCGCCTTAAGCATAATGTGGCTCGTTAGGGGGGGGGGGGGCGAAAAAGAACGGCACCAGCGTTCCTTCATGCCTTCCTTTTGGATTTCAAACCCTCTTGAAAAGCACCGGCGTGACTTTGAGAGCGAGGAAAGTGTGCACATATTCCGGATACAGATTTCTTAACCGCAGAGAGAATTAGGATAGCAGATGAATGGAGGGAGAGGTGGTTTCCCGCTGAGAGTAATTTCCATTTATTTCCAGATACCCAGCTCGATTGCTAGGCAAGAGAGATTGTGAGATGATTGCATGAATTAAACCAATTCCACATCTTTTTTTTCTTTTTCTTTCCCGGGTTTGGGATGTCATCCTATCGATTATGTCACAGTGGAAAGGAAGGAGAAGGCGGGGTCCTTTCTCCTTCCATCCCTGTCGCTCTGTGCAGTATGCTTTTGTTGTTCTTCTTCTTTTTTGAAACTTCAAGACTAGAGTTGTAGCGAGTTGTAGAGTTGGTGTCACTTCATGGATGTAAATCGTGGTATATATTCAACCGTTTGCGCGTTTTCCGGTCCAAGTTTTCCAGTTCAGCCAAAGTCCAGTTGATGATTGATTGATTGATTCAATTTCTATACCGCCCTTCTTATTTATTTATTTATTTATTTATTTATTAAATTTTTATACCGCCCCCTCTCCCGAAGGACTCGGGGCGGTGAACAGTTAAAATAACATACATATAAAATGTGAACATAAGATGATTAAGCCAATTTGGTTCATCGGTTAAGAAGTTTCAACATAAAGATTTAGGAAAATTAGAAGAGATTTATGCCAGCCCGGCTTGGTGAAATAGAAAGGTCTTAAGCGCACGATGGAAAGTACGAAGATCTGGGATCATTCGTATCCCTGGGGGGTAACCTGTTCCAAAGGGTAGGTGCCCCCACAGAAAAGGCTCTTTCCCTGGGAACCACCAGTCGACATTGTCTGACAATTGACATCAGTCAATTCCAGCTGAGTAGCGTATCACTGGAACTGCCGATGTATTAATGGCTTTAATTATGTTTCCAGCATTCAGCTTTGATTTTAATATTTTGCAGACCTTCCTGATGTATTCCTTTTGTGTTGACTCTTCGACTTTCCATTCGAGATGTTATCTGCTTCCAATATGCCTAGGTATTTGTAACCATCATCCTTTGCTAATGCTTTCACGATGCTTCCATTTCCCAGTTCTATTCCTTCTATTTTTTTTTCCATTTTTCCTTGCTGCATGGATAGTATAGCACATTTTTCAAGTCCAAAGTTCATTCTGATGTCGCTGCTGAACAGTTGAACTGTGTTGAGTATTGATTCAAGTTCAGTGGGGCTTTTGCGCATACAGTTTTAAGTCATCCATGTATAGTAGATGGTTTATCTTGCCATGTTGGCTTGAGATTTGGTAGCCCCAGTTTTGTATTTCGTAGGATTATTGTCAGTGGAATTAATGCGATGTTGAACAGTAGTGGCAAATAATAATAATAATAATAATAATAATAATAATAATAATAATAATAATAATAATAATAATTTTGGCTATCAGCTGCAGTTTGCAGGAACTGCAGTTTCTGCATTCATCCGCCTGTGTTTGGATGGGCAGAGGAATGTCTCCTTCCTCCTTCCTAACGGAAAGAACGATATCAGAGAATGAGGACAATTGTGCTTTATTGATCGCTTGTGATCTCTCCTTTCAGAGGAAGGAATGGACCACGTCTTCTTTTGGCTCTTGACGTTCCTGGTGAACAGAGACAACTTGCCTATTTCTTCCTAAGAAAATACAGTGAGTGAAATCTATCTAAGAAATGGATTTCTCACTCTCTGTCCCCCAGCTAAACAGGAAGCTGATTAGCCTCTTGTCCCTGTACCATTACAGAAATTCAATTTTATCTTAGTAAGGGAGAAAAAAAAACCACTTTTCAGTGTGCTTAATACCTTTGCAGCAAAGTAATTTCTCTTTTGGCCGCTACTTCTGGTGGATGCAACCAAAGGTCAAAGGGAAAATACTTGAGTTATAACTACCAGGAAGCAAAATCTCAAATCCAAGGACATTATAATTATCCTGAGGAAAGGATACCTATCCTTCTTTCAAAGTACCCTATTTTATTTATTCATTTGCATCCTGCCTTTATTTATTTTTTTTACAAAGGCAGTGAACGCATCCAACACATCTTCCTCCTCCTATTTTCCCCACAACAGCAACCCTGTGAAGTAGGTTGGGCTGAGAGAGAGAGTGACTGGCCCAAGGTCACCCAGCTGGCTTTCTTGGCTAAGGTGGAACTAGAACTCCCATCTCCTGGTGATTGGTCCGAAGTCACCGAGCTGGCTTTCATAGCTAAGGCAGGACTACAATTCCCACTCTCCTGGTGATTCGCCCAAAGTCATTGAGCTGGTTTTCATGACTAAGGCAGGATTACAACTCCCAGTCTCCTGGTGATTGGCCCAAAGTCACTGAGCTAGTTTTCATGGCTAAGGCAGCACTAGAACTCCCAGTCTCCCGGTGATTGGCCCAAAGTCACTGAGTTAGTTTTCATGGCTGGCAGAACTAGAACTCCCAGTCTCCCGGTGATTGGCCCAAAGTCACTGAGCTAGTTTTCATGGCTAAGGCAGCACTAGAACTCCCAGTCTCCCGGTGATTGGCCCAAAGTCACTGAGTTAGTTTTCATGGCTGGCAGAACTAGAACTCCCAGTCTCCTGGTGATTGGCCCAAAGTCACTGAGCTGGTTTTCATGACTAAGGCAGCATTACAACTCCCAGTCTCCTGGTGACTGGCTAAAGTCACCGAACTGGCCTTCATGATTAAGATGGGACAAGAACTCCCAGGCTCCTAGTGACTGGCTAAAGTCACCCATCTGGTTTTCATGACTAAGACAGCACTAGAACTCCTGGTCTCCTGGTGACTGGCTAAAATCACCAAACTGGCTTTCATGATTAAAATGGGACTAGAACTCACCAGCTGTCCCATTTTATTCCGCTTTGGTTTACAGACACTTTTAGAAGCACTCACGCATAATTAATATTCATATTAAGAGGATGCATGCTTTAAAAAAAATGTTTTGAAGTGAGAGTTTGGAGCAAAAAATCCTGGGGGAAAAAAAAAAGACTGACTGCTTAAACTCATTAAAGCCACCTCCTCTTTCATGCCACTCATTAAAGCAGCTGGATCTCTTTATTATTTTTTTTTTCCCCTTCCATACCGACATTGAGGGCCGAGGGGAAGACCTGTCTGCCTTAAAGAGAAGATGGGCCACGCGTTCGAAAACTGGCAACTTCTGAATCGCTTCTCAATCATGAACAGCCCATTAACAATATAAACAGATGAAGGAGTTTAGGCGAAGGCAAAGCGGGGCTTGTTCCTTGTCTGCGTTAATGAAAGATAAATATTCTCTCCGTCTACTCCATCACCTGCTTTCTTTCCATCGGGGGATGCACGGATAGAAACAACACACGGAGGAGCACGCGATATCGATATGAATTCTGGGCTTCTCTCTCTCTCTCTCTCTCTCTCTCTCTCTCTCTCTCTCTCTCTCTCTCTCTCTCTCTCTCTCTCTCTCTCTCTTTACAACGCTTTCTCGTACCATCATATTAATTGCCAAGCCTCTGGCCTCCACCATGTCATTTGTTATCCAAATATAGCCACGCAACCGACTGTCAGGAGGGAACCATTTTTCATTAACATGAGTGACCAATCCCTTGATAAGCTGCCTTCCAGGTTTGGGGATGGCAGTTCAGTTAAACACTGTCTGGTAGATCGTAAATCATTGCCACGTTAGAGAAAAATTCTCCTCCGCCGAGCAGCAGGGAGCCAGAGCTCTGTCTGCAGGTTTTTAATTGAGTAAAACAAACAAGAGTTGAAACCTCTTTAGATGCTCTCTCCAGCCATTTCCACTGGATTAATTTGAAAGCCGCATCGTTTGGAGGAACAGATAACGGCAGAAGTCTGTTTGGCCTTTTCTTTCTCTCCTTCTTATCTCTCCTTTTTTTATTTTATTTTATTGTTCCCCCTTCTGGTGTGCAGAAGGGTGACAAGAGCACGGGATGGGCAAATATATCACGCCTTGTTCTTTCTCATTTTCCTGCCTCTGTTAATTCTGCGGGTTGAACCTGAAAATTTTAAGGCACGTTTCTCCTAACGTGTACATGGGTTTATTTTTTTGTGTGAAACGGTTTCTGGAAAGCTATCAATTTTTATGGATGTATGTGTTGCATTAAACTTTCTACTAATACACATACAAATACCTACCTTACCTACCTACTAATTTACCTACCCACACACCTACCTACTTAGCTACCTAGCTACCTACTTACCTACTTATCTTCCTACCTATTAATATTCCTACTTACTTACCTCTCTACATTCCTACCTATTAATCTACCTACCTACTTATCTACCTATCTTCCTACCTATTTATCTACCTATCTACTTACCTACCCACATTCCTACCTATTAATCTACCTACCTACTTACCTACCTATCTTCCTACCTATTAATCTACCTACCTACTTATCTACTTATCTTCCTACCTATTAATCTACCTACCTACTTACCTACCCACATTCCTATCTATTAATCTACCTACCTACTTATCTACCTATCTTCCTACCTATTAATCTACCGAGCTATTTACCTACCTATCTTTTCACTTACCTTTCTATCTTCATACCTACCCAGCTACTTACCTACCAACCTACATTCCTACCTACTAATTTACCTACCCACACACCTACCTATTTTCCTACCTATTAATCTACCGAGCTATTTACCTACCTATCTTCCCACTTACCTTTCTATCTTCATACTTACCCAGCTACATTCCCACCTATTAATCTACCTACCAGTTACCTACCTACATATCTTCCCATTTATGTTTCTAACTTCCTACCTTCCTAACGACTTACCAACCTAACTACATTTATATTAATCCGCCTACCTACCTACCTACCTATCTATCTTCCCACTTACCTTTCTAACTTCCTATCTAACTACTTACCCACCTACCTATATTCCTATTCATCTACCTAGCTATTTACCTACCTACTTATCTCCTCTGCTATGTTTCTAACTTTCTACCTACCTACCTAACTACATTCCTACCTATTAATCTACCTAGCTACTTACCTATCTTCCAGTTTACCTTTCTAACTTCCTACCTATCTATTTACCTAAGAGCCGAGGTGGCGCAGTGGTTAGAGTGCAGTACTGCAGGCTACTTCACCTGACTGCTGGCTGCGGTTCAGTAGTTCAAATCTCACCAGGCTCAAGGTTGACTCAGCCTTCCGTCCTTCCGGGGTGGGTAAAATGAGGACCCAGATTGTTGGGGGCAAGAGGCTGACTGTAAACCACTTAGAGAGGGCTGTAAAAGCACTGTGAAGCGGTATATAAGTCTAAGTGCTATTGCTGTTGCTACCTGCCTACATTCCTAACTATTAATCTACCTACCAATTACCTATCTACTTATCTTCCCACCTACGTACCTTCAGTGTTGTATTAGGGTACCAGGCCCAAAGTGGGCACCACAAAGTCGAGGAAAAAAAAAAAACCCAATGAAGATTGGTTCTTCATTGAAAGGAAAGGGGGGCACCAAGATTTGTCAGTGCTTAGGGGACCAGTGACCCTTAATCCACCACTGCCTACCTTCCTATCTACCTACCTACCACCACAGTGGTCAAGTGTAAATTATAGAAAAATGTTTTTTGACTTCCCACTCTAGGGCTGGCAACAGACAGACTGGCCTAATGTCACCTTCCCAGCTTCTATGCCTAAGGAAGGACACCACACTATAAAAAAGATGTTGAGACTCTAGAAAGAGTGCAGCGAAGAGCAACAAAGATGATTAGAGGACTGGAAACTAAAACATACGAGGAACGGTTGCAGGAACTGGGCATGGCTGGTCTAGTGAAGAGAAGGACCCGGGGGGACATGATAGCAGTCTTCCAATACTTGAGGGGCTGCCACAGAGAGGAGGAAGGGGATCAAGCTATTTTCCAAAGCACCTGAAGGCCAGACAAGTAATAAAGGATGGAAACTGAACAAGGAGAGATTCAACCTGGAAATGAGGAGGAACTTTCTGACTGTGAGAACAATCAATCAATGGAACAGAAGTTGCCTTCGGAAGTTGTGGGAGCTTCCTCACTGGAGGCTTTCAAGAATAACAATAGCAATAGCACTTATTTATATACTGCTTCACAGTGCTTTACAGCCCTCTCTCAGCAGTTTACAGAGTCAGCCTCTTGCCCCCAACAATCTGGGTCCTCCTCATTTTACCCCCCTCAGAAGGATGGAAGGCTGAGTCAACCTTGAGCTTGGTCAGATTCGATCTCCCAAACTGCTGGCAAGCCAGTGATCAGCGGATGTAGCCTGCAGACCTGCACTCTAACCATTGCGCCACCAAGGAAGGAAGGAAGGAAGGAAGGAAGGAAGGAAGGAAGGAAGGAAGGAAGGAATAGCAATTGCAGTTAGACTTACATGTGGTTTTACAGAGTCAGCCTATTGCCCCCAACAATCTGGGTCGTCATTTTACTGACCTCGGAAGGATGGAAGGCTGAATCAACCTTGAGCCTGGTGAGATTTGAACTGCCAATCTGCTGGCAGCCGGTGATCAGCAGAAGTAGCCTGCAGCACTGCACTCTAACCACTGCACCACTGTGGCTGTTCCCAAGAAGAGACCGGACTGCCATCTATCAGAAATGGTGTAGGGTCTCCTGCTTGGACGAGGGTTGGACTAGATGACTTACAAAGGTCCCTTCCAACTCTGTTAATCTGTTAATTTCTCCGAGCAGGACTCTGAGAGAGTTCCTTGACAGCTGTTCTCTCGCCACTACATTCACGTCCGCGTCTGAAACAACAAACCTTCCATTCTCTGCCAAAACGGGTTGACCTTTCCTTCTCTAATGGGAATGTGCATGACACAAGCAATTAGGAAGGATGCTCAGAAAGAGCTGAGAAGGCTTTGGCAAGCATCTCATGGAAACAGCAGGTGATGGCTTCTGACACATGTCTTTGGTGTCGCTGTTTGCTCACCACTACCCTGGCTTCCCTTAAAGTGTTTTCCAAAACTGTTTCTGAGCTTCCTGGACAACAAGGAGAAGGAGGAGGAGGAGGAGGAGGTGGAGGAGGAGGAGGAGGAGGAGGAGGAGGAGGAGGAGGAGGAGAAGAAGAAGAAGAAGAAGAAGAAGAAGAAGAAGAAGAAGAAGAAGAAGAAGAAGAAGAAGAAGAAGAAGAAGAAGAAGAAGAAGAAGAAGAAGAAGAAGAAGAAGAAGAAGAAGAAGAAAAATTCGTATCAGGAGATGCTCATGATAAGCATGATGGTAGCAGTCACCAGAACCTGCCATTGAAGAACTTAGAAGATAGAATAATAAGGTTTGGAAGAGACCTTGGAAGTCTTCTAGTCCAACCTCCTGCTCAAGCAGGAAACCCTATATCAATTCCAGATAAATGGCCGTCCGGTCACCTCTTAAAAACCTCCAGTGTTGGAGCACCCATAATTTCTGGAGGCAAGTCGTTCCACTGACAATTGTTCTTACTGTCCTGAAATTTCTCCTTCGTTCTAAGTTCTTGGTTAGCTTGAGCTACTAAAAGGATTGTTTTCATTTAATTCATTTTTTTGTTTCCGTTGGCCAGATCCAGTCATCACAAACTGCCAATGCCTGTGATCGCACAACTGATTACAGATTAGCAGAGTTGGAAGGGACCTTGCAGGTCATCTAGTCCAACCCGCTCTTTCCGCCGTGACCTTAAAACACGGTTGTTTCGCCAGGCCAGCCTGGACTGAATGGGGTTTTAATGGGAATTTTAGTTTCTTTCATTGTTTGAATTTTAATCTGGACTTGTCGTTGCTTCTTGCTGTGACCTGCCCTGAGTCCTTGTGGAGAAAGGGCGGCATATAAGTCCAATAATAAATAAATAGAGCCTTGATAGTACAGTGGTTTAGTGCACCCTGTTATTAACACAGCTGCCTGCAATTTCTGCTGGTTCGAATCTCTCCAAGGCTCAAGGTTGACTCAGCCTTCCATCCTTTCTAAGGTAGGTGAAATGAGGACCCAGTTTGTGGAGGCAATAAGCTGACTTTGTATAAAATATACAAAAGAATCAAGGCTATTGTTTAATGCATTGTAAGCCGCCCTGAGTCTCCGGAGAAGGGCAGCATATAAATCAAATTTAAAAAAAAATAAAATAAACCCCCCACCCAAGCAGGAGACCCTACACCATTTCTGACAGATGGCAGTCCAATCTCTTCTTGAAAGCCTCCAGGGATGAAGCTCCCACAACTTCTGTTCCATGGGTTGATTGTTCTCACTGTCAGGAAATTCCTTCCTATTTCCAGGTTGAGCGTCTCCTTGTTCAGTTTTCATCCATTATTCCTTGTCTGGCTTTCAGGTGCTTTGGAAAATAACTTGAAGGAGAGAGAGAGGAGGAAAATAACCTCCTCTCTGTGACAGCTCCTCAAATATTGGAAGATTGCTATCCTGTCTCCCCGGTTCTTCTCTTCACTAGACTAGCCATGCCCAGTTCCTGCAACCGTTCTTCGTAAGTTTTAGTCTCCAGTTAACTCTCTCAGGTTATTTCCCCTTGTAGCCCCATGTTGTCCATTCTTAGCTGGAAGCAGTCTTCCAAAAGTTCTTCCCCTGTTATTTGCTATCAAACATTTCAATTGGGAACGCTCCATGTCCTGTTGAGATGAATCTGCTGTAGAAACTAAGTCCATGGCTTACAACCAGGGGTGAAATCCAGCAGATTCTGACAGGTTCTGGAGAACCGGTAGCGGAAATTCTGAGTAGTTCAGAGAACCGGCCAATACCACCTCTGGCTGGGCCCAGAGTGGGGTGGGAATGGAGATTTTGCAATATCCTTCCCCCAGGAGTAGGGAGGGAATGGAGATTTTGCAGTATCCTTCCTCCAGAGTGGGGAGGGAATGGGGGTTTTGCAATATCCTTCCCCCAGGAGTGGGGAGGGAATGGCAATTGTGTACTATCCTTCCCCTGGAGTGGGGAGGGAATGGGGATTTTGCAATATCCTTCCCCCAGGAGTAGGGAGGGAATGGAGATCTTGCAGTATCTTTCCCCTGCCATGCCCACCAAGCCACACCCACAGAACCGGTAGTAAAAAAAATTGAATTTCGCCACTGCTTACAATTTATGGCAACGGGACAACAGCACCGGCTGAACAAAATGTAACTTACTTATCGCTAGTCTGTAATATAAACCCAAAGGTGTTTCCCCCCCCCCCCAAAAAAAAAGGCAACTGGGACTTCGTTTTGCCTTGAAGATGTTTCGCTTCTCATTCAAGAAGCTTCTTCAGTTTTGACTGGATGGTGAAGGCTGGAAGGATTTACATTCCTTGCAGTCCTCTGGTTGCTAGTACTCTCTCTGAGAGCCGTTGGAGGTTTATCTGTGCCTTCAGGGTCACCTCAATGCTGCAAATGGGCGTGGGACCTCCTTGGAACTGCTGAAAGGACCGTGTTGTAACCAGGAGGTAGGTGGTGTCATCTCTCTCTCCCTCTGTTGAGAGAGGGCTGCTCATTCGTAATGTTGAATGTCTCTTTGGCCCCTCTTTTAAACCAGAATGTGGATTTTGCTTGCAAATGCTGAACGGACTGCAAATAAACCTCCAAGTGGCCTCAGCGACTCTCAGAAAGAGTACTAACACATGCGCAGAAGGTGGTATGCATGCATAAAGGGAGGTGGTAAAAATATGTGATTGTTAATGACCAGAGGACTGCAAGGCATATAAAGAGAGCTGGACTAGAAGGCCTCCCAAGGTCCCTTCCAGCTCTATTCTGCCTGCGGAGGCCTTCATCGAATTACTCCATGTCATCATGATTGGCTCCTGCAAAAAACAAAACAAAACAAAACTCACGGTAATAAAAATCATTGAGTCTATTACTCACCGCAACGTGAATAATACATTCATCAAATTCTGCTCTTTTCCTCCCCAGGATATCTGCCAAAAATGGGGAAGGGGAAAATAAACCGTCCCCTTTAAATAATAAAAGCAGGAAGACGCTAGCAGGACAGCGGCCAAATAGCCCAAGAAATCAGAAAGCTAAATCCAGGGTTATTATTATTATTATTTAAAAAATGAATTGCTTCTTCTGCAGAAAGTGGAGGGCTCTGCGTCGAATAGGGGGGAAAAAAGGGGAGGGGAGATATATATTTGGCCAACGGAGGGAACCGATATGGAGGCGGCTTCATTAAGATGGATGGATTGGAGGTGGCAGGTCTTGTATGCTAAACTATTCAAAGCGAAATGGGATAATTGCCACCCCTTTTTTTTTTTGCAACGAGGCTGATCAAGCTGAGAGAAACAAGGTTTAAATTGTACCAATCACTCCTAATCCGGCAGAGTTATTAACAGCGCTCTACCCTGGTGAGACAGCATCTGCTAACTTGAGATAATGATTTATATCACAATTTATGAAAGTTCCAATTTATCCTAATTCAATAAGTGAAGAGCGAACAAGCTCAAGGGGAGACGCGGAGGGAGATTCGAACATGTCGCGCATCGCCTTCTTGACCCAACAAGTCCCCTCCAGCCCCCAAAAGCCAGCTCAGCAATTTCCCCTCCAGTCAAGAGATTTCTTTTGGGGGGGGGCGGTTGTTTCTCATCACGGGGTCAGTCCATCAGGTAAACCTATAGGCTCCCTAACCATGGAAAAAACATGGAAGACATTCTATAGACCTTGACAGCTCGGCTTTATTTGATCCATTTTTAATGGAGCACCAGGACAGATCGATCAATCTCCACCTGGACCTGTTTCAATTCGAAAACCACTCCGTCAAAACTCCGCAAACGAAAAGTCGACGGAAGAATGTTTGCCCTTCATTCTGACATTCTCTTTTCTTAGAGCGTGAAGTGGAAGCCATTTTCCTCTCCTTCCTTACAGCCAACCAAGTCCAAAAATGCCAGAGAATTTCTAGAAGCTTGCCAGTCTGACAAACTGGCCATCGACAGACACATAGACGTAAACGGCATCTACACACTTGTGCGAAAGAGACCATCAACCAGCCAAAAAGGGAACGAAAAAATGCCAGAGAATTTCTAGAAGCCTGCCAGTCTGACAAACTGGCCATCGACAGACACATAGACGTAAACGGCATCTACACACTTGTGCGAAAGAGACCATCAACCAGCCAAAAAGGGAACGAAAAAATGCCAGAGAATTTCTAGAAGCCTGCCAGTCTGACAAACTGGCCATCGACAGACACATAGACGTAAACGGCATCTACACACTTCTGCGAAAGAGACCATCAACCAGCCGAAAAGGGAACAAAAAGACTAAAAACATCTCCCCATCAGCAAACAATACCTAGATGAGTATAGATTGACCCCAAGATAAACCTCAGACCAATAGTCAAGTAAACAACACTCCAATCGAGCAACTGCCAAACAAGCCAACAATAAATAACCCAGCCAAAGATCCTCCAAAACCACTCCCACAAACACTGGCAAGACAAGCCAGTAGGCTATAAATTGAGAGTAAACCCCACTCCTTATCAGCACTGATGATGTTACTTAGTTGGGTAACGAAATGTCTGCAAGGAAACAACCCAGCTCAGAGAGCACCAAGGACTCTGAGCTACAAATATTCTCCTTTATCGAAGCCATTTTCCTTGGTTAGATATGTTACATCCAGGATTTTTTCTAAATTCAGACAGGCAGCACCCAAAAATCAAGCAGTTTTTTGTAAATCTGATGCGCTGCTTAGATTCACTGCTCCATGCACTGAGATCGTACGTATTGTATCTATTCAGTTATTATTACCATATTGTTATTCTATGCAACAGTTTGGAATGGCAGTTTTCCTCCATAAAATGGCCGTTTTTTTCTCTTCCTGTGTTTCCTTCCTTCTTTTCTCCTTACTGTGCTACATACGTCCCCCCCTCTCTCCCTCCCTCTCTCTCTCTCTCTCTCTCTCTCTCTCTCTCATTCTCTTTCTATATATATGAATGACACGGTGGCTCAGTGGCTAAGACGCCGAGCTTGTCGATTGAAAGGTCGACAGTTCAGCGGTTCGAATCCCTAGTGCCGCGTAACAGGGTGAGCTCCCGTTTCCTGTCCCAGCTTCTGCCAACCTAGCGGTTCGAAAGCAGGTGAAAAATGCAAGTAGAAAAATAGGGACCACCTTTGGTGGGAAGGTATCAGCATTCCGTGCACCTTTGGCATTTAGTCATGCCGGCCACATGACCACGGAGACGTCTTCGGACAGAGCTGGCTCTTCGGCTTTGAAACGGAGATGAGCACTGCCCCCTAGAGACAGGAATGACTACCACATATGTGCGAGGGGAACCTTTACCTTTATACATACATACATACATACATACATACATATAGTACATACATATAATATTGCTTTCCATTCCCTGAGTGCCAGATGTCACCCCTTTTCGACATCCAATCTTTAACAGTGAGGGAGAGACTTTTTTTTTAAAGAAAACCAGCGGCAATGAAATATTTATCAAAATTGTCGTGCTGACCTTTATTGTTTCAGGTTTTATTTTATTTATTTTTTTGGTAACTGTTTGCACACTTGCAAAGGCGGGGAAGTACGAAGGAGTGAATATCTAGCCATGCATCAATGCTTTCAGCTCTGCTTTGTAATTCGCCTTCTTACATTCCTCCTTTTTGAAATGGGAGTGAACGGATACCCCCAATTACCTTCATCGGGGCTGCCGAAACCAGCAGGAAGTTCTTTATTCTTTTCCTTTTTGAGAGCAACATATTGTAGCAGCAGGAATAAGCTTCTTAATAAATCTCATTTTGGAAAATATAAACCTCAGCTAGGCTGTTTAGAGAGGCATGTGGACTTTCTGGTTTAAACCAACTTCTTAGCTGCCAATATGGGGTCAAGCTATTCTCCAAAGCATCTGAAGACAGGACAAGAAGCAACGGATGGAAATTCACCACGGAGAGAAGCAACCTAGAATTAAAGAGAAATTTCCTGATAGTGAGGACAATTAATCAGTGGAACTGCTTGCCTCCAGAAGTTGTGGGTGTTCCATCACTGGAGCCTGTTAAGAAGAGACTGGACAGCCAGTCGTTTGAAATGGTATAGGGTCTTCTGCTTGGCCTGGAAGGCCTCCAAGATTACTTCCAATTTTAACGTTCTACAGTATGTTCTAAGTCAATGTTTAATCTGTACCACTTTTCAAGTCTGGTCTACCTTGGAGGGTTGACACCAAAACAACAACAACAACAAAAACTCTGGGTATGTCTAGAGAAAAGAAGGACTAAGGGAGACATGATAGCGGTCTTCCAATATCTCAGGGGCTGCCCCAAAGAAGAGGGAGTCAACCTCTTCTCCAAAGCACCTGAAGGTAGAACAAGAAACAACGGTTGGAAACTAATCAAGGAGAGAAGCAACCTAGGAGAAATTTCCTAACAGTTAGAACAAATAATCAATGCTTTGCCTTCAGAATTTATGGGTGCTTCGTCACTGGATGTTTTTAAGAAGAGACCGGACAGTTATTTGTCTCAAATGGTATAGGGTCTCCTGCAGGGGTGAAATCCAGCAGGTTCTGAGGGGTTCTGGAGAACCGATAGCGGAAATTTTGAGTAGTTTGGAGAAACGGTAGCGGGAATTTTGAGTAGTTTGGAGAACCGGCAAATACCACCTCTGGCTGGCTCCAGAGTGGGGTGGGAATGGAAATTTTGCAAAATCCTTCCCCCAGGAGTGGGGAGGGTATGGGGATTTTTTTAAAAAAATTTTTGATTTATATGCCGCCCTTCTCCGGAGACTCAGGGCGGCTTACAATGTGCTAAGCAATAGCCTTCATCCTTTTGTATATTTATACAAAGTCAGCTTATTGCCCCCACAAACTGGGTCCTCAATTTACCTACCTTAGAAAGGATGGAAGGCTGAGTCGACCTTGAGCCTGGCGAGCTTCGAACCTGCAGTAATTGCAGGCAGCTGGTCTTAATAACAGGGTGCTTTAGACCACTGTACTACCAAGGCTCTTTTTGCAGTATCCTTCCCCTGGAATGGGGTGGGAATGGAGATTCTGCAGTATCCTTCCCCTGCCACGCCCACCAAGCCACGCCCACAGAATTGATTTAAAAAAACAATTGGATTTCACCACCGGTCTCCTGCTTGAGTTGGACTAGAGGATCGCTAAGGTCCTTCCAACTCACTGACTCTTCACCTCCTTGAAACATAAAAAAAATTATGTACTCAAAACTTTTTTTTAACAAAAATGTACAGATCAGGAAGTGTGGGCAGCCAGGGAGGTGACTCAATAAATACCCCTTCCAGCAACTTCTGCCATAAAATAAGCTCACAAATAGCTACATCCAAATTCTAAAGTACCTTGTAAACGCAGCCTAAAGAGAGAAGAGTCTTTGGTGGGAAAAATCATTAAGGTTGGGGACAATTTTCATCTAGGTATTGTTCCATTTTTTAAAAAAAGTGGGTTGTTGCCAGAAAAGTGAGTTTGGAAACAAATTTGAATACAATAGGATTAAGCACAATAGAATCAGATCTTATCATTGGTTTTGTTTTTTAGTCTTTTGTGCAGAATTCTGCCCACCCACCCCCCCAAAAAAAAATCTAGACTACAATCGGTAATCTGAAATGTGATTGTTGTTAATTGTTGTCACCCAGCATTTGTGGTGTATGTAGGAATTACCGTATTTTTCAGACTATAAGACGCACCGGACTATAAGATGCACCTAAATTTACAGGAGGAAAACAAGAAAAAAATTAGTTTTTGGCCTCTGCTCGTCAGATTTTCGCCCTCCCAGGTCCCTAAAAGCACTCTGCAATGCTCCATAAGGCTCATTTTCACCAAAAATAGGCCCATTTATGCCAAAAAGTGCCCAGTTTGGCCTGCAGAGTGCTTCCGGGGGCCGGGGAAGGTGAAAATGCAACATTCGGAGGGCTTGGGAGCCCAAAAATGTGCCCACTTTTTAGCACAAATGGTCCGTGTGGAGCACTGCAGTGTTTTTGGGGGCCGGGGAAGGCAAAAACACGATGCATGAACATGCGGAAGGCCAAAAATGCCTGCATTCGTCTATAAGATGCACCTAAATTTTCACCCACTTTTGGGGGGGGGGAAGGTGTGTCTTATACTCCGAAAAATACGGTT
The DNA here is from genome assembly GCA_022577455.1 of Arizona elegans. Lineage (NCBI taxonomy): Eukaryota > Metazoa > Chordata > Lepidosauria > Squamata > Colubridae > Arizona > Arizona elegans. Next base: position 590,736 of record JAKOOJ010000031.1, read on the forward strand.
GTGTGTGTGTGTGTGTGTGTGTGTGTGTGTTGAATTTATTCGGTGAACTTCCCAAGTTAACCTCATTCATCCCTTTCCTCAACAACAGCTTGTGCTGTTGGGTCCAACCGTCCGCTTGGGACTCAATATCTGGATGATCTGTTCGTTGCAGTCAGGCATGGCCCAAACCAGTCACCTGTTAAATTTAGATTTCTTGAATCTGCCAACAGCCTGACACATTGATAAACTGCCATGGTGTTGTTGTTTTTTTTAGTAAAGGTTGGGAGAACTCACTCGCTCATGGTTAATTGCTTGGTGGTACTGGACCATGAAAACAACCCTGGCTCTATTCGGAGCAATCTTCTCGTTCCAAAGAATTGAGGGTGGAGAGCAGTTAGTCATCACAATACGAAGGCCAGTCCATCATTCTTCATCCACTGGGGTCAACTCACCTTTCTCAGAACAAAAGGCAGCTCAGAAGTTACTGCCTGGCCAGTTGCCATGAAGAGGGAAAAGAGAAGCAATGGTCCCCAGGCCAACATTCAATACTAATAGACCTTCAGATGGTGGTTCACCAATCTACACTATCTCGTGATGCTTCCAGGAAAGGTGACTTCATAAGTATTAATAAGGTGTCTACAAAAGGCTCTTTCTCCACAATAAAACTTTTCCTGAGCGAGATGTGTTTAGATGCACTGGGCCTACTATTGTCCAAAGTCTAGTCAAATATGGTTGAATTCTCACTGTAGATCTTCAAAGTACAATTGATAATGAGCCTTGGTGGTGCAGTGGTTAGAGTGCAGTACTGCAGGCTACTTCTGCTGATCACCAGCTGCCAGCAGATTGGCAGTTCAAATCTCACCAGGCTCAAGGTTGACTCAGCCTTCCATCCTTCCGAGGTGGGTAAAATGGGGACCCAGATAGTTGGGGGCAAATATGCTGACTCTGTAAACTGCTTAGAGAGGGCTGTAAAAGCACCACGAAGCAGTATATAAGTCTAAGTGCTATTGCTATAACACACCTGGGACTTAGGGATGTGACTTCAAATCTTGAATGGCAGGAATGGTTTTCCAGATGTTAGTTAATCTGACAATTTTCATCAACCTTTAAACTAATAATGAAAATAAGGACTAGGGGGTGACATGATAGGATTGTTCCAACATTTGAAGGGCTCCTGCAAAGAGGAGGTGTTCAATGTATTCTAATAGCAAATCCTTCATAAAAGTTATTGCATTACATTCTTAATTAAATTATCTTTCCATTGACATATAATTTTATGGTACTACTAAAAAAAAAAAGTGGTGTTATTAGCTAAGTTTTAGAAAATACACTTTTCCCCAAAATGTTTCCACAATTTTGGCCACTACTGTATTTGAAGACTAAAATGGTAGATCCCTTCAATGGCTCCTAAATGCCCTCTCTTTCTCCCTGTTTCTTCCTCTTCCCTGTTTCATGATGTTACTTTAGATAGCTCTGCCCTTCCCCTACAATTCTACCTCTTGGGGGAAATCCATCATAAAGGTAAAGGTAAAGGTTCCCCTTGCTAGTCGTTCCCGACTCTAGGGGGTGGTGCTCATCTCCGTTTCAAAGCTGAAGAGCCAGCGCTGTCCGAAGACGTCTCTGTGGTCATGTGGCCAGCATGACTCAACCCCAAAGGCGCACAGAACGCTGTTCCCTTCCCACCAAAGGTGGCCCCTATTTTTCTACTTGCATTTTTTTACGTGCTTTCGAACTGCTAGGTTGGCAGAAGCTGGGACAAGTCACGGGAGCTCACCCCGTTACGCGGCACTCGGGATTCAAACCGCTGAACTGCCGACCTTTCGATCGGCAACGTCTCAACGTCTTAGCCACTGAGCCACCACGTCCCTGCAATTCTACCTCTTGGGGGAAATCCATCATAATGTTCTACAAACGATGCTCTCCTTTCTTTTCACCTTCCCGGATTCTGTCACCTTTTGATACTCAAATCTCCAATTCCACACAGAACACATGTTGATGGATGATGTTTTAATCTCTACCTCTCTCCCCATCACCATTATGCCCGGTCAAAGACAGTGTAAAGCCCCTGCTAATTAAACCAGATAAATAAAATCACATTGCTTATAATTACTAGGGACAATTTGGCTTAATTAGATGTTAAGCTGACTAGCCTCTCTCCTTTACAGGACCGGATAAATACCTGTGCCTCACCCTCATAGGTGGCCGCTTAAAAAACTCTAACAGCTTTGTTGCTCTTTCTATAATTAATGACCATTAAAGCCACTAATTAGGTCATAACTTTTAAATAAGTTGGCCTAATTATCTCTGGGTACACGGTGAGCTGATTTGATAGGGACAAAAGCCTTCAAAACAATGAGGGATATGCCATTCAGCAGCCACGAGAGTTCTTCGCCAGGTGTCCCTCTCCAGGAGGAAAAAGCTAGTCAACAATAGCTTGCACACCTATAAAGAGAGGTCAGGTCAAGGGATGTGAGTCACATTCACGTCCTGTTCTGTTTTTGAGAGTTGGAGAAGTAGGGCAGAGAACACAGTGGAAGTGCAAGCATCACAAACGAAGGAAGAACTGAGTGTAAACGTCCTTTAACTTTACACTTTAATAAGTGTAGTAACAGATGGACATCTCGTTCACTCCAGTGTATTTTTAATACTATACAAGCGGATAACCCAGTGTTGCCTGGGTATTTATTTATCCCAATCCTGTATTAGATAAGAAGAGCAACTTCACCCTGAGCCCTGATTTCGGTGAGAATTAAATTAGTTAAAAATGTTTTCCCTGTGCCCCCGGAAGCGTCAAGTAAAACGATACCACCTTGTTGTTTTGCTAGCTGATCCGTGATCATTTGGTATGCTTTTTTTCTGATCTTGATTTAGAAGTGGCTTCTTGTCCATGATATATACATTAAGCTGTTCGATACCCAGATATCAGCCTTGTTGAAAGTGTCCGGACCAAACGTAATTTCTAATGTTGGATTTTCCCCTTTACCAGAGGGAGCCCCTTTGTGGAGTACTGTGAAGCCGTTACCATTGCAACTGCGCTGTGCTGCACAGTAGAAGCCATTTTAAGGCAGTATAGTAGAAGCCATTTTAAGGCACAACAGGCTGTATTTTAACAGAACACCCACCCCGAGGGGTGTTAGGAATGTCTTGCAGTTTTTCTTTCCAGAGAGTAAATCATCTGTGTACCAAGTTTGGTTGAAATTGCTCGAGGCGTTCCAGAGTTATGCTGGAACATACACACACACATCCATATGTGTGTGTGTGTGTGTGTATTGATATTTCCTGAACTACAGGAAAAAGATCTAACATAGGTGCCCCCAACTCTGCACTGCATCAAATTTTGAAGCCTGTGTTCAAAACACTCATAGCTTTTTTCTCTTAGGTGACAGAAAAATATTAAGTATTTATTTATATCAAACAAACTCGCACAAAATAAAGCCAAACCATGCAGGAAAATGTGCTGCTGAGTTTGGGACTCTAGGTGTGACCAAGAGTGATCAAGATCAATTGTTTTGGTGGATCCTTCTTACTCCAGGAGACTTTTGAAAAAAATCTGGACATCTCTTCAACCATGGCCGTGATGTTGAGTTGGTGGAAAGATCTACCAGGGAGATTGATAAGAGCTAAATTTCTGCAGTCCCTTGACATTACCCCATAAATCATAATGGAAGATGAATAAGAGTTAAAAAGACGAATGACCAGTTTTCAATATCACTTCAATGCACGCAAGATGGGCCTCTAAGAAGGATATTGTAATAGCAATAAGTATATTCCAAAAGATCAAGATGAAAGCCTTCCAAATTTATACTTATTTATACTTATAACTTCATACTTAAATGTATACTTATAAAACAGAGTTTGAGACTCAGGAAAGAGTGCAGAGTAGAGCAACAAAGAGGATTAGGGGACTGGAGGCTAAAACATATGAAGAACGGTTGCAGGAACTGGATATGTCTAGTTTAATGAAAAGAAGGACCAGGGGAGACATGATAGCAGTGTTCCAAGATCTCAGGGTCTGCCCCAAAGAAGAGGGAGTCAAGCTATTCTCCAAAGCACCTGAGGGCAGGACAAGAAGCAATGGGTGGAAACTCATCAAGGAGAGAAGCAACCTAGAACTAAGGAGGAATTTCTGACAATGAGAACAATTAATCATTGGAATGGCTTCCCTCCAGAAGTTGTAGATGCTCCATCACTGGAGGCTTTTAAGAAGAGACTGGATAATCACTTGTCTGAAATGGTACAGGGTCTCCTGCCTGAGCAGATGGTTGGACTAGAAGACCTCCAAGGTCCCCTACAACTCTTGTTAGTCTGCATTCTGACATGATAGCTGTCTTCCAAAATCTCAGGGGCTTCCACAAAGAAGAAAGGGCCAATCTATTTTCCAAAGCACCAGAAGGCAGGACAAGAAGCAACAGACGGAAAGGAAACTAATGAAGGGTTAGGATTAGCTTATTCAGTTCACGTAAATCCTTCCCTTCTCCACCATCCAGTCAGAACCGAAGAGGCTTCTTGGATGAGAAGCGAAACGTCTTCAAAGAAAACCAAAGAAAGTCCAGTTGCCTATTGAAAAAAGCACCTTTGGGACAACCATGACCTGGATGGCTGAGAATCTCCATAGACATTCTAAGCCAGGGGTCTGCAATCTTAAACACTCAAAGAGCCATTTGGACACATTTCCCACAGATAAGAAAACACCGGGAGCCATAAAACCCTTCCCGTGCCCGACTATTTCCTGAGCAACCACAAAACTAAAATATGTAGTTGAATTAAACATTCTGTTTTCTTCTGAAACTTTTCTTTTCTTGGATTTATCCATGGTTGGCCTACCGGGGTCACAAAACGCAATAAAGCGCTTGCCGGTGGGTGTCGCACATTGGTGGTTGTGACGCCTATTTTGAGCGACAGGGAGCCGCAGCAGAAGGATGAAAGAGCCACATGCAGCTCCAGAGCCACAGGTTGCTGATCCCTGTTCTAAACCAAAGTTTAATCTGTACCACTTTCCAAGTTTGGTCTGCCTTGGAGAGCTGACACCCAAATGAAAACAAACAAAAAAACAAACTGGTTGCTATTCTATTTTTTGATGGGGGGAATTTTTAACAGAGATAAGGAAGAAGAAGAGAATGAAGCAATCCAAAGAAGACTCTGGGCTCCCGTTTAGAGATAGCGACAAATGTGTCTGCCACGCGAAGACATAATCCCCGGTGACGCACATAGTACTCAATATTGTTTTCTTTGGGGAAAGCTTGAGAACATTGGCTCGGCTTCGTGCCGTATAGTCAATAAAGCCATCTGTATTGGTACAGATTGTATGGTGTGTGTATTTTTTTTCCCGGACGCACAACAAGAATATCTTCCTCTGCCTTGGGACCGCCGCTTCGGGTATTTCATTTCGGAAAGAAAAAAAAAAAAGGAGTTGCCAAGCTAGAAGATGGTTTTCATAAAATCTTTGACCTTTCCAAGAGGTCCCAGGTTGCCAAAAATATTTACAGGAGTGAGGAATTCAATTACTTGTTACGTGATACCGCTCACAACACCGAGAGGGGCTCAAAGCAAAGAGGAGGGGGAAAAAGATTGCTCCGGTGATATATCACTTTGCCTCGCCCTGTGAAATCCTTGGCAAGGATTGTGTCCGTAAGAACAGTTGAACTTCTCCTTGGAGACAGCAAACTTGGAGACGAAAAGCGTACTCCACTCCTCTTCTCACAATACAATACCTTAGGCCACCAGGCTTGAAATTTTGGGCTTGGACAACTTCGAACTACACCGCCTACGGTCTGACCTAAACATAGTACACAAAATTATCTGCTACAACCTCCTACCTGTCAGTGACTACTTCAGCTTCAACCACAACAATACATGAGCAAACAATAGATACAAACTCAAGGTAAACTGCTCCAAACTCGATTGCAGAAAATACGACTTCAGCAACAGAGTGGTCAAATGCCTGGAATGCTCTACCCGACTCTGTGGTTACATCCTCAAACCCTCAAAACTTTAATCTTAAAACTGTCTACCATGGACCTCACTCCATTCCTAAGAGGTCCGTAAAGGGGGAGTGCATAAGCACACCAGTGTGTCTTCCGTCCCTGTCCTACTGTCCCCATTTATTTGTACTCATTCCCTGTGTTCATGTCTGTGTTTATACCTGTTATCTTGTACATGTTTGACAAACTAAATAAATAAAATAAATAAACATTAAAACGGACCATATTTTTTCTTTTTCTTTTTTCTTTTTAAATATATTTTTATTAATATATTCTATACACTAATACACAAATAAAATATACAATCCTGCCACCATGGTATAATATGATTACATTGTCCATAAGTATAAAGAGAGAGGGATGGATGGATGGTAGGTAGGTAGATGATAGGTAGGTAGGTAGGTAGGTAGAGAGAGAGATACATAGACAGACAGACAGAATATATGATAAATAGATAGATAGATAGATAGATATGGGTTGAGAGAGCTAGATAGAGATAGAGAGAGATAGATAAATAGATAGAGAGATAGAGATAGACAGACAGATTTAGAGATCGATCGATCGATAGAGAGAGAGAGACAGAGACAGAGACAGAGACAGAGAGCTGGTGCAGTGCTGGCAAATCGATTTCTTTTTGTGTATTTCCTTCCTAATCTGTATCTCTCTACCCTTAAACTCAGCACCTTAGCCCATCCCGGCTCTCACACTCATTCCTATAGATCCGAACGAATTAGAGTCAAAGATAATTGCCAGCAATCCGGTCTGATTTCTGCAAACTGGGATCTCTCTGTCGTTTATTGAATCTGCCAGTCAAATCCACTTCCCAGATTTCCCATCTCCCATCCGACAACTCGCGTCGGCCTCGTCTCAGCAGGCTGGGCCTGTTTATTTATTTATTTTGTTCCGAAACAAAAGTGCAACAGCTTCCAGTAAATTCCCTTAATTAGTTAATGCTTTCCAAAGTGCCCCGATCAACTGCAGAGCGATATAATTGTAGAGTTCCCACTAATATAATTGAAGTTGATTGTGCCTCTTCTTCGGCTGGCTGGCTGTTTTTCTTTTTAAAGAAAATCACCTTTCGCTCCGCAGCTCTGAGCGCATGGAAGAACGAGAAAATTGTCTCGACTTATGACGACAATTGAGCCCAGCATGTCTGTTCCTCCGTGAGACAGTTGTTCGGTGAATGCTGTCCCCATTTTACGACCTCACTTGCCACAGTTGTTAAGTGAATCTGGGCTTCCTCGCTGATTTTGCTTGTCAGAAGGTTTTACGTGCCCCGGGACACTGCGACCGTCATAACTATGAGGCAGTATGCCAAATGTCCAAATTTTCCGACTGAAGAATAGCCGAAGTCAGAACTGAAGAAGCTTCTTGGGTGAGAAGCGAAAGGTCTTCAAGTCAAAAATGAAGTTTTGAAAAAAGCACCTTTGGGACAAATGGAACAGCCAAAAAACAGGCAGTTTGGGGGGCATTTTCTGGGCCTTTTCTGTGCTGTTTTCAGGCTGTTTTCTGTGCTGTTTTCCGGCTGTTTGGGGGCCATTTTTGGCCTGAAAAACGGCCCCAAAACAGCCAAAAAACAGACATTTGGGGGGCATTTTCTGGGCCTTTTGGAGGCTATTTTTAGGTCTGTTTTCAGGCCATTTTCAGACCATTTTTCAGCATGTTTTCTGGGCTGTTTTCCAGCTTTTGGGGGCCATTTTTGGCTTGAAAAACAGCCAAAAAACAGCCCCAAAACAGCCTGAAAACGGTCTGAAAAATGGCCAAAAATGGCCAAAAAAACAGGCGTACGTTCCAGTTTGGACACTTGGTGACGAAAAGGTTTTGCTCTATCACTGCTCTATTCTGTAAAAATAAACCACTGGTATACCAGAACCTGTGATTTTTTTTTCTTCCCCAAGACATTTTCAAAGAACGATTTGCTGGGAAACCGAAGAGAAGGAGTCTGCGAATAAAGGCAAGTCGCTGATCCATGTCTACCTTCAGAATTGATGTACGTCGTCGACTCTTCACCCAGAGATTATCCCTCTCTCTATGCTTTGCAGTGTTATTTTCACCTCCGCATTTTGCACCGGGCCTCTTTAACAAGAGCCATTTCCCTCCTTCCGTTTTGTTTTTTTTTTAAGCATCTCTCCCTTGTCCAATTTCTTTTTTTTCCCCTAGTTTAACCAAAGCATCGAATTAGAATGCCTTCAGCAGGCCAGAAACAGATAATAACACCTTCAGGTATTCAACGAGTCCGTAGCCTATTAAATATTATATACGGGCATCCTTGTTTTGGTGCAGGTTGAATTTTTTTTTTCCTTTTTCATTTTTCGCAAGGTTTATGCAGAGGCACGCAGCCAGAATCCGCAATGTATGGAAACCAATCTTGTGATGGAAAAGAAAATCGAATCGCTTGCTTACTTTTTTTTTTTTTTGAACCGTAACTCTCTTGCTGTTTTCTCCGTAAGGATTCCTTCTGTTTTCCAAGCTGAAAAATCTAAGTTTTTTTTTTTTTTTTAAAAAAAAAAACCATTCCTGAGTTCAAAACAAAGAATGTACAAAACCCTCTGGAGAAATTCCTCCTGCCTTTCCTGAAATTCTTTTAACTGCTCAAGCAGCGATGGAGGTGCTGAACGGACTGTACAATTTGTTTGATTTGTTTTTCCCCACAACGGAACACGGTGGGGCCAAATTGTTGATGGGCAAATCGGGCTGCAGGTTTTGCCCTGGCAACCGAGCAACTGATTCGGAAGATCATTTAAAAGCAATTTATTAGAGTACTCTGATAAAAGTTTCCCTTGGAAAAGTGGGGAGGGGGGAAGCAGGAAAAATGGCTTACCTTCACTTTTTTATACTCACCACAAAGAAAGAACTTCAAAACAAAAGTTGATTGGTTTAGAAACAGCCCTCCGTCCAGTTACATCACAAGGATTAATAAAGCATCCAATAATTGGTGAGCGCAACACAGAAAAGAGCACTGAATTCTGAGTAACAGTAAAAGAAACTTTTGCCGAGGGGAAAAAAAAACCATCAACATGGATGTTGGTAAAGATACATGCTCAGCGCTTCCCTCAAGGTTGGGCTTGAATATTATTCATGGAGGCTTGGGAACAGCTAAAAACGAAACTGTTATCTACAACGCATCGAATCCTATTCAGCCAGTCCTGGTTTCTGAAAGAGAGGCTTATGGCAACTTATTAGCAATACATTTGAAAAAAGCAAATTTAAAATATAAGAAAAGCCATGTTAGTATTTGTCTTCTTCTCCTCCCCCTCCTCTCCCTTCTTCTCCTTCTCCTTCTCCTTCTCCTTCTCCTTCTCTTTCTCCTTCTCCTTCTCCTTCTCCTTCTCCTTCTCCTTCTCCTTCTCCTTCTCCTTCTCCTTCTCCTTCTCCTCCTCCTCCTTCTTCTCCTCCTCCTATTCTTCCTCCTCCTCTTCTTCTTCCTCTTCCTCTTCCTCCTCTTCTTCTTCTCCTTCTTCTTTTTCTTCTCCTCCTCCTCTCCCTCCTCCTTCTTCTTCTTTTTCTTCTTCTTCTTCTTCTTCCTCCCCTCCTCCTCCTCCTCCTCTTCTTCTTTCTTCTTCTTCTTCTTCTTCTTCTTCTTCTTCTTCTTCTTCTTCTTCTTCTTCTTCTTCTTCTTCTTCCTCCTCCTCCTCCTCCTCCTCCTCCTCCTCCTCCTCCTCCTCCTCCTCCTCCTCCTCTCCCCACTTCTCCTCCTCCTCCTCCTCCTCCTCCTCCTCCCCCCCTTCTTCTTCCATGTATAGATCAAATTTCAAACTGCTAGAATGAATCCACGTTCTCGGCTATGTCACTGGGGTACACAGAAGGAGCCTCCTAGAAGATTGTGGATCAATATTTCAAACCATAATCGGGCGTACCCTGGGCAACGGCAATCTTGTTTGCCGGCTAATCCTTCTCACACTAGATCAAAGCTGGGCAAACGAAGGAACGTTTGCCCAGCTAAATTGTCAAGACCAATTTTAACAATGTTCTCAAAGCATATTGAGGGAGTGTCTAATGATAAAGAGCTAGCCAGGGCAACAGTACTACCAAAACCATGTTTCAGGTACATCCTGAAAGCCCATCCTGTGTGGCCCTGAATGTCATTGAATGATAGCTACCTGGGTGGATAGGGGAAACGTTCCTTGTTCCAGGAGGTAAAGGATTTAACTACAATTAGGACCCGGCATTGAATCAGTTACAAAGTGAGTCAAACAAATATAGCAATGGTTTTCCCTGACAAGTTTCTATATTGCTTAGAAGCAGGTGATCCAGGAGTCTCTTGGATTACCTGGCTTGGATGTTACTACCACTTTACAATGTCTTGGAAAGGCCACACTTGGAATCCTGCATCCAGTTTTGGTTGCCACGATGTAAAAAAGATGTGGAGACTCTAGAAAGAGTGGAGAGAAGAGCAACAAAGAGGATTAGAGGACTGGAGGCTAAAACATATGAAGAACGGTTGCAGGACAGGTATGTCTACCCTGTTTTCCCCAAAATAAGACCTCCCCTGATAATAAGCCCAATCGGGCTTTTGAGCGCATGGCAATAAGGCCAAGCGCTTATTTCAGGGTTCAAAAAAATATAAGACAGGGTCATATTTTCGGGGAAACACAGTAGTTTAATGAAAAGAAGGACTAGGGAAGACATGATAGCTGTCTTCCAATATCTGAGGGGCTGCCACAAAGAAGAGGGAGTCAAGCTATTCTCCAAAGCACCTGAAGGCAGGAGAAGAAGCAACGGGTGGAAACTCATCAAGGAGAGAACCAAGCTAGAACTAAGGAGAAATTTCCTGACAGTGAGAACAATTAACCAATGGAACAACTTGCCTCCAGAAGTTGTGAATGCTCCAACACTGGGAGTTTTTAAGAAGAGATTGGACAGCCATTTGTCTGGAATGGTATAGGGTCTCCTGCTTGAGCAGGGGGTTGGACTAGAAGACCTCTAAGGTCCCTTCCAACTCTGTTATTCTATCTTTAAGAGCCTACTTTCTAAAGTCAAGGATCCATATGTATGTGGGCGTATAGGATGAACTAATTGAATGGATATGCTGATCTTAGAAAAGTTTGTTGTGTCAACTCAGTCTATGGATCACTCAGTCAGACGTTCGAGTTCCACTCCAGCGCCTATGCTTTAGCCCTTAACCAAAATGTAAAGCTAAATAAATAAATATTGTCACTTTTAAACAGCGTCTGCACATAATCGCATCTTGAAATGGTCCTCAGTTGCAGGACGAGCAAGTTATGAGCGCTCCCGATATTGAATTTTAAATAATATATCACGCAAAAGAGCTTCCAATTTGATTTGGGAGGGGAATATATTTTCATGAATTATTGAAGATTGGATTATTGTTTGAAGGACTTTCACGAGCGAAGCTACAGAAGCCGCCATTCTTCTAAAGCCCATGACAGACTTTGGTTATCAATATTTAAAGCAACAGCCAAAGCCGGCAAATATAACCCACATCCGTTTGTTATCGTCAAGCACTTATGTGGACTTGCGCCAATTGGTCGCCAATTCCGTGCGCCGGAAGGCCGAGGTAGTTCTAAAACTTTGCTGCTGTTGGACTTTGAGTTAATTCTTCTGGTATGATCTGTGATGGAATCATAGGCATTCCTTCCACATCTCAACCTTTTCGAAAAGGAATCAATCTTGATGCCGTGAAGTCATGCAGGTTACTACGCAGTCGATGATCCCTCTTTCACAAAGACCGCCATGCAAAGAGGCAAAGCCCATTTCTGAGGTCTAATTGAAGAACGTTTCGAAAATCAAGATTATCAGAGAGAATCGGTGGGTTTTCTAGCACTGATGATGTTACCCAGTTGGGTAATGAAACATCTGCAAGAAAACAATCCAGCTCAGAGAACATCAAGGATCCCACAGTTATACTTCTCCTCCTCCTCCTCCTCCTCCTCCTCCTCCTCCTCCTCCTCCTCCTCCTCCTCCTCTCCATAGACCCCACTCCTTTCTAGCATTGATGGTTACCTAGTTGGTTAATGAAACATCCAATCTTAGAGAGCACCAAGGACCCCACAGTCCTCCTTCTCCTCCTCCACAGACTCTACTCCTGTCTAGCACTGATAATGTTGCCTAGTTGGGTAATGAAACATCTGCAAGAAAATAACCAAGCTTAGAGAGCACCAAGGACCCCACAAGGTCATCCTCCCTCCCTCTCCTCCTCTTCCTCCTTCACAGACCCCACTCCCTTCTAGCACTGATAATGTTGCCTAGTTGGATAGTGGAACATCTGCAAGAAAATAAGCAAGTTCAGAAAACATCAAGGACCCCACAGTCCTCCTCCTCCTCCTCCCTTTCCCGATCCCCAGGTCCCACTCCCTTCTAGCAACTGATAATGTTACCTAGTTGGGTAATGAAACATCTGCAAGGACAACTAACTCAGAGAGCACCAAGGACCCCACAACTCAACCCTGAGCTACAAATATTTTCTTCTATTGGAAAGCATGGATCTGGGGCAGTGTCAGACCCATGTCCTGCATGAGGAGGAGGAGGAGGAGGAGGGGAGGAAGAAGAAGAAGAAGAAGAAGAAGAAGAAGAAGAAGAAGAAGAAGAAGAAGAAGAAGGAGGAGGAGGAGGAGGAGGAGGAGGAGGAGGAGGAGGAGGAGGAGGAGGAGGAGGAGGAGGAGGAGGAGGAGGAACTTTTTTCCTTGTTCCTCAAGAAGTGTGGTCTAATGGGATGGAAAAAGCTGTATAAATGTGAACATATATCGAGAGAGACACTTTCTTCTCTTTACCCCATTCTTTTTTTTCCTTCTTTTTCTTCTTTCTTTCTGCTGACTTCATAGCTTTCTGCTAAATTGCCTTTTTCTCCCTCATTGCTGATTGAAGCTGAGTTCAGGGAGGTTTAAACACATTGCAATATGGCTTGCTTAATGACTCAGAGAACCGAGAAACGGACAGCACAGAAAGCCAACTGAAAGGCCTCCCTTCTCTCTCTCTCTCTCTCTCTCTCTCTCTCTCTCTCTCTCTCTCTCTCTCTCTCCCCGCAAGTGTTTTCCGTTCCTACTTCCCCCCTTGCCCCTCCCCCGCTTCCCTTACTTATACGTCAAGTGGATTTATTTTACGACTAAGGTCAACTCTTCGGGATTAATTCATCCAATTTGCATAAACCTGTTGAAAAGGACCAGGGAAGGCTTCCTTCCTCCTGCCATTTTTCCCAATCATTCAAGAACGGTTGGCTGTGCCCGGGCCTGGGGGTGAGAAAGGATGGGTGGAAACTTTCCAACTGACATGCTGTAATCATAATATGCACAGAGGTTTTAATGCTGAAAAATGCCACGAGAGGGATTAATGGTTTCCTGTGCTCCCGGTAGCCGAGGCGAAGCAGCACTGTGTGGTATTGCACGAAGCTTAAATGCAGATGGGCAGTTGAAAAATAAATCCCTGGAAAATGCCATCAATTCTGAATTAATTCTTTCTGCATGTCAGTCTCCGGGCCGTTTTACAAATGGCAGGTTTAGCCTTACACCAAAGTTTGAAATATAGAGGCTCACCGTTTTTCAAACCAGCTCAGATCTGGAGAAGAGACAAAACTCTTTGGATCAGGAGACAGTTTAACAGTAACAGAGTTGGAAGGGACCTTGGAGGCTATCTAGTCCAACCCCCTGCTCACGCAAGAGACCCGTACTGGGGATTCGAACTGCTGAACTGCCGACCTTTCTGATCGACAAGCTCAGTGTCTTGGTGTTGTGACCTAGGCCCACTTAGTCATTACAGGACACAATTAGTCTCAAACAAAACTGTTTTATTACAACACCTGAGAATTACTTCATTCCCAGCTTAGTCTAAATTAATTTCAAAACAAAGTCCTTTAGAAAAAGTCCTTTGGTGTATCACAAACTTTTATCTTCTTTGGCACCTTGACAAAGGCCTTTCTTGGCAAAGCCCCATGAAGTTCAGAAACAAGAGATGCCAACTTGAAACAGATTTAGCAATGTTGCTTTCCTACAAAATGCCCCAAATGCCTTTGCTGCTCTTTTAAACCTTAGGGGAGGGGCCAATCATCTTCTGGCCTTACTCCTGAGTGATTTACGAAAAGGGTTTACTTGAGGAAGAATTGTTTGAAGAATAATCTGCAGTGTGGGCCTATTTAAAAGCATGTATTAAACACATCTATATATATATTTCTAGAAAATGAATATTAATGAAAACACAATACAAAACTTTCATGTTATTCAGTTTTATAGTTCTCTGCAAATGTAAATTTCCCAACCTTGGAAAGCTATCTCTAAAACGATCTGTGGTACCAAATACCGAGAAATTGGTGATGCATAGATTCAAGGTCACCACAAAAGGAGGATTAAAACAATATAGAAGAGCAAGAGTTGGAACAGACCTTGGAGATAGTGGTGGAATTCATTTTTTTTTTACTTCTGGTTCTGTGGGTGTGGCTTGGTGGGTGTGGTGTGGCTTGGTGGACATGGCTTGGTGGGTGTGGCAGGGGAAGGATACTGCAAAATCCCCATTCCCTCCCTACTCCTGGTGGAAGGATATTGCAAAATCTCCATTCCCATCCCACTCTGAGGTCAGCCAGAGGTGGTATTTGTTGGTTCTCCGAACTGCTCAAAATTTCTGCTACCAGTTCTCCAGAACCTGTCAGAACCTGCTGGATTTCACCCCTGCTTGGAGGTCTTCTAGTCCAACCCCCTGTTTAGGCAGGAAACCCTGAAATACCATTTCAGACAAATGGTTGCCCAATCTCTTCTTTAAAACTTCCAGTGTTGGAGCATTCACAACTTCTGGAGGCAAGTTGTTCCACTGATTAATTGTTCTAACTGTCAGGAAATTTCTCCTTAGTTCTAAGTTGCTTCTCTCCTTGATTAGTGTCCATCTGTTGCTTCTTGTCCTGCCTTCAGGTGCTTTGGAGAATAGCTTGACTCCCTCTTCTTAGGGGCAGCCCCTGAGATATTGGAACACTGCTTTCATGCCAACCTTTCTTTTCATTAAACTAGACATGCCCAGTTCCTGCCACCATTCGTCGTATGTTTTAGCCTCCAGTCCCCTAATCATCTTTGTTGCTCTTCTCTGCACTCTTTCTAGAGTCTCAACATCTTTTTTTACATGATGGTGACCAAAACTGGATGCAGGATTCCAAGTGTGTCCTTACCACGTTAATGGTAGATATGATGTTGTGATGCCCTGTAGTAAGCATGTCTACATCACATGCATGTAGAAAGGGATGGGGGAGCTTGGATTGCGATGCTGTGACAGCCATCCTGCCTGCTTTGGCCCCCTGTTGGTTGCCACCACCTTTCATTTCATTTCAATGAGTTGAGGTGGTGCAGTGGTTAGAGTGCAGTACTGCAGCTACTTCAGCTGACTGCTAGTTCAGCAGATCAGCGGATCAAATCTCACCGGCTCAAGGTTGACTCAGCCTTCCATCCTTCCAAGGTGGGTAAAATGAGGGCCCAGATTGTTGGGGGCAATATGCTATTTAGTATACTGTCTTTGGTGTGAGCCACCCAGAGTCTTTGGAGAGTGCTCGGCTGTTGGTTTTCCTATTAAAATCACTGGTGAAATAGCACCAAAAAATTAACTCAGGTTTGTTTACCAGGTGTAGCTGTCCTTGTTGGTCCCTTTTGTGCATTTGTGACAAATCTCAAAACAACCAAGTCTCTTTTTTTAAACATTAATGCTCAGGTCCACCTTCTCGGCTACTACACGAGGGGCTGTGAGAATGAATGGCCTATAACAGTTCCCCTGTTCCACCTCTCCACTCTTACTTCACGCCAGATGATTCCTCAGCGAGGAAACTGGAGTAGACAGAACGGTTGTGAACCAATTTTCAGAATGAAAAGCAATGATTCAATTAGAGGGATGGTCTAAAGCCTTATTAGATGGAGAAGTTTTATCCCTCTGGCTTCAGGCTCCGAAGGCGAGGTGGATGCAGAATGGCAGTCTGTGACAGCAACATCTCCAATTATTTCATAAAATGGTAGCAACCCGGCTCTGTTATCAAGATCCGTAAGCATTTATTATGGGGCTAGAAAATAATTGGTCTTTATCCCTCTTCACAAAGGTAGGAAATCACCTTCTTCTTGAGGGATCTCCACGGAGATCTAAATCTAAGATCTAAAACACACGATGAACGGTTGCAGGAACTGGGCAAGGCTAGTTAGTGAAGAGAAGGATCCCAATTGGATCCTGCAGGATTATCCTGGGTCACGTATATTTGCCTTTAAGGGCTACTGAAGCCAATTTCCAATGCAGAGATCCAGATGAAAGCATTGCT
This sequence comes from Arizona elegans, assembly GCA_022577455.1. NCBI lineage: Eukaryota > Metazoa > Chordata > Lepidosauria > Squamata > Colubridae > Arizona > Arizona elegans. The sequence continues at coordinate 606,924 of JAKOOJ010000031.1, forward strand.
AAGGAAAGCATTGCTATGGAGGAGGAAGAAGAGGAGGAGGAGGAAGAGGAACAGGAGGAAGGAGATGAGGAGGAGGAAGAGGTGAGGAGGAGGAGGAGGAAGAGGAGGAGGAGGAAGAAGAGAAGGAAGAGGAGGAGGAGGAAGAGGAGGAAGAGGAAGAAGAAGAGGAGGAAGAGGAGGAGGAGGAAGAGAAGGAGGAGGAAGAGGAGGGAGGTCTCAGCTTTGTGCTGAATTTCAAGACTTTTGCACTTGTGATAAGAAATGAAATCTGTTCCTGAGCTGGGCTTTTTTTTTTTTTTTTATGGCATAAGTAATGAACCAAATTGAAAGACAGTTCAGGCGTTGGCTGGAATTACTGCTTCATCCAGGCTGGAGATAATCGATACCAGCTCTCACTTACCAATCTCATCTGCATGTTGACTCCATCTCACAGGCCGTCTCTCGACAAATCCATCTCGCCAGAGGTCCAATAAAGCATGTTGCTGGCATTGATCCGGTTTATTCATCACTGGGCATGGAAAATGCATCACTTAAATTAATAGAAGGACGGGCAATTAGGCCATGAAAAGTTACCCGGCTCCCAAAGAACAGGGTACATTTGTGCAATTAAGGAAGAAAATATTAGAAGGGCTGAGGAGATGCATCTCAGGCTCCATCTACATGTTCATGTACCATTTACCTGGCAGGAGCAGATGGACAAGGGTGTTTTCAAGGACTAACAGATTAACAGAGTTGGAAGGTACCTTATAGGTCATCTAGACCAACCCCACTGTCTGAGCACCATTTCTGACAGACAGCAGTACAGTCTTTTCTTGAAAGCCTCCAGTGATGAAGCTCCCACAGACTAAGGTGGGATCCTGACAGCTGGCTGAGAGGAGGATTAAAACAATATAGAATAACTAGATTTGGAAGGGACCTTGGAGGTCTTCTAATCCAACCCCTGCTCCGTTTCAGACCCTATACCGTTTCAGACAAATGGTTGTCCAATTCTTCAAAACCTCCAGTGATGGAGCATTCACAGCTTCTGAAGGAAAAGCATTCCACTGATTAATTGTTTTAAGTCTCAGGAAATTTCTCTTTAGTTCTAGGTTGGTTCTGTCCTTGATGAGTTTCCATCCACTGCTTCTTGTCTTGGCTTCTGGTGCTTTGGAAAATAGGTTGACCCTCTCTTCTTTGTTGCAGCTCCTCAAGAAATGAGAAGACTGCTATCATGTCACTCCCTGGTCCTTGATGAGTTTCCATCCACTGCTTCTCGTCTTGGTCCCCTGGTCCTTTTTATTTATCAAACGAGGTTTCTTCAAGGAAGTCAATTGATGGTTCCACACAGGCCCTATCACCGTTGTGAGCAATATGGCATAATGGGAATGGCAAGCGAACTTAAGATTTTGCATCCTTTGTCTGAAGCTCTGTTAAGGAATAACCCTTGGATAGCAAGGGTGTGCACATGAAAGCAGTTGAGAGTAGTTATGAAGAAGCACAGTCACCATACAGATACACTGAGTCGTGTTTACAGTTTACATTCAGGAAAAATAAAGCACAGTCCAATAAACAAAGTCTTCATACCAGTTGTATTAATCATACACAGTAAACAGTTCTTCTGGAGTTGCAAACAGTAATACAGTAAGTCAGATAGAGATATCAGAGAGCAAGGACAACAAAGAGTGCAAGCCATGTTTCTAGCTCCCTCTTAAGGACATTGGCAACAAAGCTAACCAATCAGGTCACAGTACGATGCAATACAGCAGTCTTAAAGCTCTACAATATAGTACAATACACTGCAAACATACATTGATGGTTTATATATTGCCAACCCAACAAGTTAGATAATAGTCTTATTCCTAACAAGCTCATTTCTTGTATTGAGATAAATAGCTTCTTGCAAATGCATTCAAGTGAGGAAACATCTCCAGAGGTTGCGTCTTTATCTCCTCTTCTACAAATGTATTCCTTTGGGAGGCGTTAACTGCTCTCCCAACTCCCATTAATGTCATGTGGAATTAGGGATTCCTACTTAGGGCCACCTGCCCCTTGAAATTTTTATTGCCAGGATTGTGTCTTTGGCTGCAGCATCCTGTCGACGAAAATTTGGATTCCGTCAGCGTTTCCTTCCGACCGTTGTTTCCTCACCGACGCGATCAGTCGGGCGAGCATTAATTGTTTAGCAGACCCTCTTTAGAAATTAATTTACAAGGAGACAAATTCAAAGAATATGCAAAAGTGAAATTAAAAAGTGTCTCAATTAACATACAAAAGTCGGAGTGTGCTGCCCGCTCAGATGAACATCTCCGCCGAGGCCCCACAGCGGCCGACGGAAAGGAACAGCAACACAAAAGCGCATGGATTGAACAGGCCCTTGTGGGGTGGGGGAAGAAGCGGCAACAGGGAGAAGCAACAAATGTGGGGTTTTCTATTAGGAGGCCTTGAAGAGCTTTATTGCAATGGAAAGCTCGTTTCGGAAAACACAGTGGGGGGAAATGCAAACGGGACTAAATGGGTTTTGCGGAAAACTCATTTGGGGGTTTGAAATGAGGTGGTGAGTATAAATGCCATCTAAGCAGGCGAGAAGTCAGAAATTATTGTTTGTTCCAAGATTGGAGAATATTTAAAAAAATAATAATAAATGGTGGGGTGAGAGGCCTCGCGCAATGGAGGCTGGAAGGTAGAGAATTTCCCCGCCTGTTGAAGGATTTCATTGTAAAGAATCAAGGACAGGGAGATAAGACATTTGCCCAAATTCTAACAGTGAAAGGAGTGTTAATTTCCATCCTGGTTAAGGAAAAAAGTACTATAGTAGTAGCCAAAATTGTGGAACCCTTTTGGGGGAAAGTGTATTTTCTGAAATTAGCTAATTTATTTATTTTTATTTATTTATTTTATTTTATAAAATTTCTATACCGCCCTTCTCCTGAAGGACTCAGGGCGGTGAATAGCCACGAGATAAAACACATAAATACAAAAAATTTAAAATGAATTAAAAACGAATTAAATAATTTGGCTGAATTTAAAATACCCGATAATTTAAAACAAATTAAAATAACACCATTTTTTTTGAGAAGTACTGTAAAATTATATATCAATGGAAAGATAATTTAATCAAGAATGTAATGCAATAACTCTTATGAAGGGTTTGCTATTAGAATAGCAGTTACAGTATAAAGAAGAAAAGTGAAACACGTAGAAAAAACGAGGTATAAAAAAATGATCACCATAGAAAAAACGAGCTATACAAAAATGACCCACATGTCAGTTAATACTTAGTTGGGTAACCTTTAGCATGAAATGCGGCCTTACAGTGTCTTCCCATGGAGTGAACCAAGTCTTTGAGTTCTGCAGCTGTTATCATGTGAAACCAAGACGGAAGGATGGCTTCTATTAACTGGGTTTTATTGCTGGGTCGCTTCTGACTAACATGTTTCTTTAGTCGGCTCCATCGATTTTCCATTGGGTGAAGGTCTGGGCTATTCCCAGGCCATTCCAGCAGTGGAATAGGATTATCTTGAAACTCCAAAAGAAAAGTGGTGTTATTAGCCATCAAACCTCAAAAATACACTTTCTCCCAAAAGGGTTCCACAATTTTGGCCACTACTGTACTGTAGAGTAGTCTTCCTGGACAGTGATCTCAAATACAGGGGAGGGATCTCAGGGTCCATTGTGGAAGCCAAGCTAGAATGAACCTAGAGATCCAGCCTAGGGGAAATTTCTTAACAGTGAGAAAAAATAATCAGTGGAACGGCTTGCCTTCAGAAGTTGTGGTTGCTCCATCACTGGAGGTTTTTAAGAAGAGATCGGACAGATCCTTGCCTGGAATGGTATGGGGTCTCCAGCTCAAGCTAGCAGTTGGACTTAAAGACCTTGAAGGTCCCTTCCAACTCCGTTATTCTATGTTCTAGGAATCCTTGAGCAGCGAGAACTATCCATGGTACTGAAGTGGTTCTGGAAATAACGGGGAAATGGCGCTACGCTCTCAGAAGCACTGGTGCGAAACTCTGAGCGAAGCAAGCAGACTGTTCCCATGGACAGCTGAACAAAGTAATTTTCTGCTCAGGACTTAGGCAATTATGCAGATTGCAACTGGCAATTTCTCTGCCAGCTGCCAGAAACTCATTTGCTTGCTGAATCATACATCTTGCCACTGGAGATGGGGAGGTGAAGATGGCAGATTGAAAGCACCTGGCACTTCTACATGTGCTCGCTTGGCCACCGTATTAAAAAAAAATAAAATAAAGAGGATTCAAAATCAAGTGCAATAAAAGCTTGATTGGCTTGTAACATATATCTCCCCATGGTTCAAGGGGATGAAGGGAGAGCTGCTTTCAAATGGCATTCAGGAGATAAAGACTTGGAAGGATTTCCAGGCACATCCTGGAGAGAGAGAGAGAGAGAGAGAGAGAGAGAGACAGACAGAGACAGACAGAGAGACAGAGGTTCCCTGAAGATGGGCTCCAGCATGAGTCTGAATATGATAGATAGATAGATAGATAGATAGATAGATAGATAGATAGATAGATAGATGATAGACATGGATGGATGGATGGATAAATAGACAGACAGAGATGGAGATGGAGAGAGATAGATGATAGATAGATAGATAGATAGATGATAGATAGATGATAGATAGATAGATAGATAGATAGATAGATAGATAGATAGATAGACAGACATGGATGGATGGATGGATAAGTAGACAGACAGAGATGGAGATGGAGAGAGATAGATGATAGATATAGATAGATAGATAGATAGATAGATAGATAGATAGATAGATAGACATGGATGGATGGATGGATAAGTAGACAGACAGAGATGGAGATGGAGAGAGATAGATGATAGATAGATAGATAGATAGATAGATAGATAGATAGATAGATAGATGATAGACAGACAGACAGACAGACAGACAGATAGTCAGATAAACCTCCAAGTGGCCTCAATGACTCTCTAAAAGGATGCAAATGACCAGCTGTCTCCAAGGAGTATAAATCCTTCCATTCCCCACCACCATCCAGTCAGAGCTGAAGAAGCTTCTTGGATGAGGAGCGAAACGTCTTCAAAGAAAAAACAAGGAAGTCCAGTTGCCTCCTGAAAAAAAGAAAAGAGCACCTTTGGGACAATCATGACCTGGATGACTGAAAATCTCCATAGACATCCATCCAGAGATGGTAGAAATAATGGTCCACGCTAAAGAAGCTTTCAGACACAATCTGAAATTTTCAGAGACCGTGAGGCTGAGGTAGAAGCTACTTAAACATTGGAAGACAATTTGAGAAACCAGAAGACAATTTGCTTTAAGGTTAAATATAATATACCCAGTTCTGTGTAGAATATTGCCTTGGCTTTGATCTGAATTGGGCTAAGGACAGAGGTGGGTTTCAGCCGGTTCTGACCAGTTCTGGAGAACAGGTACCAAAAATTTTGAGTAGTTCAGAGAACCGGTAGTAAAAATTCTGACTGGCCCTGCTCCCATCTATTCTCTGCCTCCCGAATCCCAGCTGATCGGGAGGAAATGGAGATTTTGCAGTAACCTTCCCCTGGATTGGGGAGATTTTACAGTATCCTTCCCCTGTCACGCCCACCAAGCCACGCCCACCAAGCCACGCCCACAGAACCGGTAGTAAAAAAAAAATTGAAACCCACCACTGCTAAGGACAGCCTACCTTATTATATGGGGAATTCTTTCCTGTTCCTCTCTATGGTTGTGTCTCTCATGGTTTAATTTTTATCTTCCTATGCTTTTGTAAGCTATCTTGTGTCTTAAAGGAATAAGCCACAGATCTATTTATATATACGCATTCATTTTAAAAAATCCATATCTTAGGGTAGTGGAGGTCAACCTAATTCCTTACATCAATATTTGTTTCAGGTTCTACAGTTGTGAAAACCCCCCCCAAAAAGTGGGGACTCTTTTCCATTGAAGTGGGCAACAAGAAAGGAATAGGTGCCAAGGTATAAGCAAATATTCTGGATCTATTCATTCCTATCGCGGGAGGGGAAATGTTGTCTTTTAAAGAAATCCCTGCACGAGCACATGACTTTCCTCTGTTATAGATCTTGCTAGTAAAAGAAGTCTGAACAAGCAATCTGCCTACATATCTATTTTCTTGCTGTGCTGGTATTTTTTCTTTTCTTTTCTTTTCTCAAAACTGTTGGCATGGCACTTTTAGGTTGTCTGCCAACTGTACAGAAAGTGCAGCAGGAAAAAAACGAAGGGGTGACTCAGTCCGTCAACGATCGAGACACCTTGTCTTCCCCTCGCCGAATATTTTCTCTGACCTCGACTTAAATAAAGTTGAAAGAAAAAGCTTGAAACAGCAGCAACAACAACAACAAAAGACCTCCATCCCTTCCACCCACAGGAGCCATGTCTGAAATCGCTGAGTGAGAAGAGATGATGGAGGTCGAGATGAATAACAGAAGAGAGTTGGAAGGGATCTTGGAGATATTCTAGTCTAACCCTCTGCTTAGGCAGGAAACCGTACACAATTTCAGACAAATGGTTATCCAACCTCTTCTTAAAAACTTCCAGTGCTGGAGCAGTCACAACTTCTGGTGGCAAGTTGTTCCACTGATTCATTGTTCTCACTGTCAGGAAATTCCTCCTTAGTTCTAAGTTACTTCTCTCCTTGATGAGTTTCCACCCATTGCTTCTTCTTCTACCCTCAGATGCTTTGGAGAATAGCTTGACTCCCTCTTCTTTGTGGCAACCCCTGAGATATTGGAACACTGCTATCATGTCTCGCCTCGTCCTTCTTTTCATTAAACAACTTCTTCTTCTTCTTCTTCTTCTTCTTCTTCTTCTTCTTCTTCTTCTTCTTCTTCTTCTTCTTCTTCTTCTTCTTCTTCTTCTTCTTCTTCTTCTTCTTCTCCTTCTCCTTCTCCTTCTCCTTCTCCTCCTCCTCCTTCTCCTTCTTCTTCTTCTTCTTCTTCTTCTTCTTGTGCCATGTCCATCATCGACGTTGGCGATCATGTTGGCAATCCTATTTTTGTCAACAGCCGTATGAAAAAGTGCTGCTGAGTTTTGTCCAAACCAGTCTCTTTGGTTTTGAAGCCAGCTTCTATTGCCTGGGCCTCATTTGCCTTCAATTTTTCCCTGGAGGTTTAAGTGAAGGATGCTGTATTTTCTGGGTGTCACATCCCATATCCAAAATACTTTAACTTTTGCTTTTTAATGGCTTTGATTATTTCCCTTTGTTTCCCCAGGTGGCTTATTGCCTCCTCATTTGTGATTTCATTAAACTAGACATATCTAACTCCATCAACCGTTCTTTATATGTTTTAGCCTCCAGTCCCCTAATCATCTTGGTTGCTCTTCTCTGCACTCTTTCTAGAGTCTCCACATCTTTTTTTACATCGTGGCAACCAAACCTGGGTACAATATTCCAAGTGTGGCCTTACCAAGGCCTTATAAAGTGGTATTAACACTTCCCGTGATCTTGATTCTATCCCTCTGTTTATGCTAGAACTGTGTTGGCTTTTTTTGGCAGCTGCTGGCTCATCTTTCAGCGATTGTCCACTAGGACTTTAAGATCCCTCTCACAGGGTTATCTCTTGGTTGGTTAAATTTGCAAACAAAGCTTAGAACATCCAAGCTTCCATACCATCACCCATCCTATGTATTAATTTTGGTCTAGTCCTCAGTATACAGAAGATCTAGTCCTCTCAGTGGCTAAGAGTTGGGTTTTCTGAGCAGTGGAAAACCAGGGAAATGTGACTTGATTTCAAACACCCAGTTAAAACAACTACCTGTTTCTCCGAAAATAAGACCCAACTGGAAAATAAGCCCTAGCATGATTTTTCAGGATGCTCATAATATAAGCCCTACCCCAAAAATAAGCCCCACTTAAGATCATCAGCAGATGGAGGTGTTTAGTACTGTATTTCCCCCTCCCAAAATAAGACCTAACCAGAAAATAAGTCATAATGTGTCTTTTGGAGAAAAAATTAATATAAGACCCAGTCTTATTTTGGGGGCAAACACGGTAGCAAATGCACAAAGATCAAACTGCCCTCGGCAGCGTCTTCCTACTTACTCCATGGAATGCTGGAACTCTCTTGCACCTTGTCCTGTTTTCTATTGTTTCACTGCAGTTTCTCCTTCTCTGCACCTGCCCTCAGAAGGAAGAATGGCCTCCAAATTAATTAAAACCGAAAAGGGAGGCACTTCGTCCACAGGGATCAAGAGCTGAGCTCTCTCAAAATTTAGCCTGATGGCTTTCCAAGAGAAGCGGATACTGCCAAGCCTCCCCTTAATAACTTACAATTACTTAGGCATTGAGAAAGTTAAAAATAAAAATAAAAAAGGGCCATAATAAATACGGGAAGTCTGCAGCTTGTGCCGAAACCCGTCTTGGCTATGATCCCAAGAGCTTTTCCCTGGAGGCAGATTCTACAGCTGAGTTGCAAATGCAAAGAGGGGGAAAAATAAACACAAAAACAGTGCAAGAGTCCAGGACGCCAAAAGGACATTCACACAAGAGTCCTGGTCCAGTAAAAAAAAAATAAGCACGTTGAAACCGTTCGCCAGCTTGACAGGCACGATTCATTTCCCTACCCCAAAATGTTAACAAACACCAGGCTCTTAAGTACGGTATGATTAATATTGATTTTAATATGCAATGAGTTTCCTTCTTGGTCTAATTGACCTTCGGAGTCCTATACGAGGACTCCGATGTTTACAGAAACCAGCGCAGAGGTGGAATTTGAAATGGTGTCAGGTGTTCCGGAAAGGAAGGCTTGGGCATTGCCAGTTGCTGAGCTCAAAATCCCATTTGGGCCCAGCGGGTTGCCATCTTGAGGTACTAGAGAGGAAAAAAATCTAATTTGTGCTTGGAGCCTCTTTTTCAATCCCCATCCCTGCCATGAAAATAACATTTCGGGGGGCTCTTGGCATGCTTCTCGAGAAGCGGGAAGCGGTGTTAAATTAAGCACGGGGAAAATGCACGTTTGCCGAAGAGAAGCCATTTTGCCTGTTTAGAGAGAAACATATATTTCCCTCAATCAGCCACCCACTTCGTTAAAATTCCTCATCCATGTAAGAGGACGCCAGATGTGGAACCACCACTTACTTGTCCTCAGTGAGTGGTAAATATCCCAAGAGCTTTTTCACTAAAATCACTGACATAAAAAACCTCCCATCTTTCTCACCACCTTCCTATCCATCAGGTTGGTCCTCCTAGAGTGATCCAAGCAAAGAAGAGACAGTTGGTCATTCTATGTCAAATTCAAGCAACCAAAACCCACTCCTGAATAGACTCAGCTTTATTATTTATCCCCTTGTTGTTGTTAGTCGCGAAGTCATGTCCAACCCATTGTGACCCCATGGACAATGTTCCTCCAGGCCTTCCTGTCCTCTACCATCCTCTGGAGTCCATTTAAGCTCATGCCGACTGCTTCAGTGACTCCATCCAGCCACCTCGTTCTCTGTCGTCCCTTTCTTCTTTTGCCCTCCATCATTCCCAGCATTAGGCTCTTCTCCAGGGAGTCCTTCCTTCCTTCTCATTAGGTGGCCAAAGTATGAGTTTCATCTTCAGGATCTGGCCTTCTAAAGAGCAGTCAGGGTTGATCTCCTCTAGGACTGACCGGTTGGATCGCCTTGCAGTTTATCCCCTATGTTACAAGAATCTCACCCGCCTGCTTGCCTTCTCCTAGGAACAACCATATAAGGCTTCATGAAGAGGTCGTGCTTATGCCCTTTGCGGATGCATAAGGATTCCAAGCTAGGCCTCTGTTTGACTCCTCCTTCCAGCCTGGCTAGCAGTTTCCCAACGGCACAACTCCTTGGGAGGAAAACAAAGCTGCACTGTGAAGGAGAATAAGAAAATGCAAAGGAAGCAGCCATCCCACTCCTGAGCTCCAAGAGAGCATGCTTTAGCCCCAAAGGAGAAGGAACAAAGATAATGGAAAAACATCTCCAATAATTCAGAGGACAACTCAGACCACCCAAGGCGATCAGATAAGCAGAAGGTAGAGCAACACAAATCAAAACTCTGCCACTTAGAATAACAGAGTTTGAAGGGACCTTGGAGGTCTTCTAGTCCAACCTCCTCCTTAGGCAGGAAACTCTACACCACTTCAGACAAATGGTTATCCAACCTCTTCTTAAAAACTTCCAGTGTTGGAGTATTCACAAGTTCTGGAGGCAAGTTGTTCCACTGATTAATTGTTCTAACTTTCAGGAAATTTCTCCTTAGTTCTAGGTTGCTTCTCTCCTTGATGAGTTTCCATCCGTTGCTTCTTGTCCTGCCCTCAGGTGCTTTGGAGAATAGCTTGACTCCCTCTTCTTTGGGGCAGCCCCTGAGATATTGGAAGACTGCTATCATGTCTCCCCTAGTCCTTCTTTTCATTAAACTAGACATACCCAGTTCCTGCAACTGTTCTTCATATATTTTAGCCCCCAGTCCCCTCATCATCTTGGTTGCTCTTCTCTGCACTCTTTCTAGAGTCTCCACATCTTTTTTACATCGTGGTGACCAAAACTGGATGCAGGATTCCAAGTGTGGCCTTATCAAGGCATTATAAAATGGTATTAACACTTCACATGATCTTGATTCTATCCCTCTGTTTATGCAGCCTAGAACTGTGTTGGCTTTTTTTTTTTTGGCAGCTGCTGCACACAGCTGGCTCCTATTTAAATGGTTGTCCACTAGGACTCCAAGATCCCTCTCACTTTTCAACCCTGGGCCTGAAGGGAGCCCTCGGATTATTCTTTGCTTACATTTGGCAATCTAGAGCGAGGAGTGCAAACATCTTCAAATCACACGACCAAGAGGGGTTTTTTTCCCCCGCCTGGAATTTTGTGGATCGTAAGTGGTGCTGGAGATGTTTCTGCAAACAGAACTGAGAGGAAGACATTTAATTAGCCCCTGTAGAAAAAGAGACACATTTTGGCTTCCAGGACTCCAAGAATGGAATTCAACCCTGTGGGTTAAAGCTCTGCTGGTTGATCTTTCCCTCCAGCTCTTGGTTTTCTCGGAGGACTAGGCAGGTAACACCAGACAATGGACCGAGTTGGGGAGTTTTCAACCCACAGTTGACTGGGGTGAAGTAACTTTAGCCCTAGGCAAAGCTGGAGATGACTTTCAACTCTATTTTGGAGCTAACTCTAATCTAATTAACTCCGCTAACATTCCCATAACACAGTGAGCTCCTCCTGACCGTTGCCAGCCATCCTAAGGCAATCAAATAACTTTATCTGCTTATTAAATCTAAGCGAGTGAGCGAGCAGTGCTCAAAACAAACCCCCAAAAATGAAGTTCTCTTCCCCAGAGGATGCTGAAATCAAGAGTCCTCTTTTACCCAAAGGAGGAAAAAAAATTGGGAAAGCATCTGCAGGTACAACCAATACTTAGGTGATGACCCGCCCTCTAGGACTATGTGACGCTTTAATCGGAAAGCAAGCCTTCAAACAAACAGCTTTTTCCCAAACATGTCAAGAAAGGGGATCTGAATTGTCAAATTGAATAAGATGCCTGCAAAGCATTTTAAGGAAGAAAAAAAAAATTGGTGCATCACACTGAATTTCCTAACTGATTCGACTCTGAGTTCCTAGCAAAGGTTTAGATCAGAGCAGGGGTGAAATCCAATTTTTTTTTTACTACCGGTTCTGTGGGTGTGGCTTGGTGGGCGTGGCAGGGGAAGGATACTGCAAAATCTCCATTCCCTCCCCACTCCAGGGGAAGGATACTGCAAAATCCCCATTCCCTTCCCACTCCAGGCGAAGGATACTGCAAAATCTCCATTCCCTTCCCACTCCAGGGGAAGGATACTGCAAAATCTCCATTTCTTGTCGGGATCCTTTCTGATCCTGACAAGATCTAAACGCGAGAAAACCCAACCGGTTCGAAGTACAGAGAGGAAAAACGACACACATAACCAGCTCGCTAATTAATCCGCTTTGCTTCCACTGACCTCGCTCAACATGTTGCGCGATTCCCATCGCACCTGTACAAAATCTGCCGGGGGAAAAAAACATTACTCAGATATTTTGAGAGAGAAGGTGAACAAAGCTGGAGGATCCTTAATATCATTACCTGAATTAACCGCTCGTTTTGTCAAGGTTGTCCAAAGTGAACGCTCATCCCCAGGATGAATTATTATTTTTTAAAAATAATTTTTTTTCTTTAAAAAAAAAAGGGGGGGGCACACACAAGTGAGGCCTCACTGCAGGAAAAGGGTTTATTAACAGGTCACTGCTCCTGCGGTGGCATAACAGGGAATCAGAGCTCAGCTGGCTAAGTGTGACATTTGATTAATTAACGCTTCTGCAGCACTTAGCAAAAACATGAGTAAAGCGCTAAACTTCATTAGAAGAGGAACACAATGATATTTATATCCTCCCTAGGCCAACAAAGGTAGGGCTTATCTCCCTAGAGACAGGTCAGGTTGGAGATACCAAAGGGCCTTTGTTTCAAGAGGCAACTGGACCGTCTTTGCTTTTCCTTGAAGATGAAAAACCACGAAAGCCCAGTTGCCTCTTGAAAAAGCATCTTTGGGACAACCGTGGATGACTAAGAATCTCCATGGACATTTAGCTACGCCAGAGCTGAAGAAGCTTCTTGGGTGAGAAACGAAACGCCTTCAAAGAAAAACTAGAAAGTGTTCTGCCCCGGCTACGGACCCCAAAGAACGCAGCACACACAAAGTCTGTACAAACCTTAGTTTACTAAATTAAATCAGTCTTTTTTCAAATAAAGGCTGTTAATTAACTTTCTTAACAGCCTACAAGAATCCAAAGAATAAATAATCGTAATCTTACTAGGGTTGGCAGAAAGCCCAGAAGCAATTTGCAGGACACTGATAATGATCTGTCCCCGTCCCCACACACACACAAACACAGCCAGCCGAGGGTTAAGGAAACACTTTGGAACGCACCCAGTTCTTATCTCCCACTTGGCAGCGATAGACACACCGTCTGCCAAGGGACTTTATTTCCAGAAACAGAAAGCTAAGATACGAACGTTCACAAAAGTCCAAGCAGAAATAATATTCCTCCCAGCAGTTCCGGACGAGGCTTTAGTGACTATCCAAGGTTTACTTTGTTCGTCACAAAGATCCTTGACCACCACCCTCTATTATATAGTATCTGGGGTGTGGTCCAGCGACTCAGTTCTAATCCCTAGCACGCCTCCTAAACTGCTGCAAACGTTTATCACGCCTTCGGAGGCGTGCATCCAGGAATGATGTTTCATTATCACTTTGATCCGAATCAGCTGTCTCCTCTCCCTCGGCCGGCACTTGAGACAATGCCAGAGGGGAGGGGCCTGGAGAGGGAGGCCTGGCTGACTCCTCTTCCTCATGCTCGGAGCTTTCTTCCTCCGATGGGACAGGCTCAGAGGGCGGGGCCACAACAGATAAGAGAACTAAGATCCGGAGGCGAAGGAGAGTGAACAAAGTTGTTCCCTACAGCTTGCTGCAAGTGGCGTTCTTCCTTAAATAGACTAAGGGAGTGGCCAATTAGCCCCAAGCCTTACTTTCGAGGAGACCTCCTCCTGAGGAACCACTCCTTCCTTTGGGCAGCTCTGCACGCCCGTGCATCGAGAAGAGGCTCCTCCTCTTCTTCCTTTTCACTTACGGGAGCTTCTGGAGCTTCTGAAGGCCCTGGCTGAATCCCCGCCTCTGGCACCACATCTTTTCCAGCCTCCTCATTGTGTGATTCGAGTGCCAACTGCACAGGCTGCCGGCACAGCACCACACCAGCCTCCTCGCTGTCAGAATCGGCTATTAGCTGCACAGGCTGCTGACGGGCCACAACAGAAAGTCTAGTTGTCTCTTGAAAAAGCACCTTTGGGACAATCGTGACCTGGATGACTGAGAATCTCCATAGACATTTAGCTACGCCAGAGCTGAAGAAGCTTCTTGGGTGAGAAGCAAAACGTCCTCAAAGAAAAACAAAGGAAGTCTAGTTGCCTCTTGAAAAAGCACCTGTGGGATTGCAATCTGAGATGATCGAGCAAGTCAGTTCAAGGTGGCTTAATAAATTGCATGAAATCAAGCAGTATGGAATAGGCTACACTTTATTGCACGCCGTGGCAAAAACATTGGCTCTTCAAAGAAGCTGGCTTCGTATCCTGGGGTTTTAGTGTCTGGTATGAAAAACACAAAAAAGCAAAAAAAATTGCTACCAACCTGCCTTCCATGGAGGACCTGTCTACTGCACGAGTCAAAAAGAGGGCTGTGAAAATATTTACGGACCCCTCGCATCCTGGACATAATCTGTTTCAACTCCTACCCTCAAAAAGATGCTATAGAGCACTGCACACCAGAACAACTAGACACAAGGACAGTTTTTTCCCCCTAATGCCATCACTCTGCTAAACAAATAATTCCCTCAACACTGTCAAACTACTATTAATCTTCTCATCTTCTCATCATTCCTACCACCCATCTCCTCCCACTTATGACTGCATGACTGTAACCTTGTTGCTGGCATCCTTACGATTTATATTATTGTTTCCTGATTGCTTATTTGTAACCTATGACTATCATTAAGTGTTGTACCTTATGATTCTTGATGAACTTATCTTTCATTTTATGTACACTGAGAGCGTATGCACCAAAGACAAATTCCTTGTGTGTCCAATCACACTTGGCCAATACAAAAATTCTATTCTGTAGCCTTGGGAATGGCTATCAGTGATAAGAAGGTTGATTGAAGTTTAGGGCATTTGCTTGGAGACTTGCAACGATTCTTGGACCACTAAGCATCGATCTTCTGAAGTAGTCAAGCAGATCAGATTGCAAAACCCTGGGTTTTGTTGCGTCCTTGTGCGGTGAGGGGAAACGAGTTGAGAAACCTCCAGCAAGTTAACCACGGTTCTAAGCATCCCGCAACAATTGCCGATGCATTTCGTTTAGCTTCCTTTGAAAAATACAGACCCCTACTGACAAATGAATACCTAACACACCAAGGCAAAAATATATATAAAAAAAATATATATTCCAATCCGGCACCGTGGCACTTCAGCGATCTCTAAGTGCCGTCTTCCTAGTTGCTCTCAGCAACCAGAACTGACAAACTGTTCATAACCTCCTTTTTTACAATTATTGTTTTTACACAAACAGCAGGTGAACATGACAGAGCCAGTCCATCTTTCTGGGGGAATGCGCAAGGCCGATGGCTTTAAGTGACAGCCGAACCAATGCGAAGAGAAGAAGGATGACTGTTTTTGAACAAGGCACAGCTGGCTGCGTGGAAAAAAAAACCCCCAGTCGTTCAGATCAAAGGACACCAATTTAAGGGACGAGGGCCAGAATTTGGCTCTCCGTCTTGTAGAAAACCACAGGAAAAGGTGCGCCAAACAGGTTGGGACCAATTTTCAGATGGTTTTTCCTTTGGGAAGTTAACTATGGGGACAGGTACGGTTTTCAACCATAAATGGTCTCCTTTCAAAACACAAAACACATCACAAATAAATCAGACTCAGTGAGGACTTAAAGTGCTGAACAGTCAGGAGTGGGAACAGGATCCCTGACAATTCCCTACAGGACCCCCGAAAGGTCAAGTTTTCATGAGAAATTTACTTTTAGAAGCTTTCATGGGAGAAAAGTTAAATAAGGAAGAGCAGCTACATATTAAGATGCTCCTTAAAATTGGGAAATTGTATACAAAAGCACTGATGAAGTTACCTAGTTGGGTAAGGAAATGTCTGCAAGAAAGCAAGCAAGCTCAGAGAGCACCAAGGACCCTACAGTCATCTCCTCTTCCTCCCTGCAAACAGTACTCTCTTCTAACACTGATGATGTTACCTAGTTGGGTAATGAAATGTCTCTAATTAAACTACTAAGGTCAGAGAGGACCAAGGACCCCACAGTCTTCATCCTGCTCCTCCTCCTCCTCCTCCCTGAAACCCTCATTCCCTTCCAGCCCTGATGATGTTACCTAGTTGGGTAATGAAATGTCTGCAGGAAATCAACCAAGCTCGGAGAGCACCAAGGACCACACAGTTCAACCTTGAGCTACAGATTTTCTCTTCTATTGACATATTAATATTTTTTTTTAGGCATAGGTGAAAAATACTAGAGGGACATAGATGGCATTGTCCTTTCTTAGGTCAACATTCTTTTCCTCACCCTCTTCCTTGTGTCTCGGAGCAAGGAACATGTCCAGATACACCACATGTCAATATATCTCAAGATAATGCCCCGTTGGGTTTTACAGCTAAGAAAGCCACAAATCCCATAGCCAGAAACCCGATAAGCAGTAGCCAACAAATTAAAGCAAGAAAGAGGCTTACAAGTAAACGTTCTTTCACGGCCAAGCTCTTCGGGATTCTCTCGGCGATGATAAGTCCGCGGGCCAGGCAAGACAAAGAAGGTATAATGAAGTCGAAAGACCAGGCAACATGGTCCAGCAACTACAGAACAGGAATACGAAGTCCAGAGACGAAGAAAGCAAGCGAACGGAAGACCAAATAATGAGCTTGCTTATATCTGCCAGGCTGGCTGGTTTCACCCCAGCTAATACTCGTTTTGAAGTAAGACAGCCTTGCTTTCGCTAACTCTCACCTTCAACTGTCCACCGTGCCTTCATCCTCAAAAGATTTAACCGTTTTTTCTCCGAGACAAGAAGGGTCTTTAGCAGTGGTGGCATTTAGCTCGTTCTATCCAGTTCGGACGAAACGGAAGCAGTGGGAGGCTCTACCCACCCGCCCAGACGTCATCATGTCCTGTTTTTGTTTTTTGAATTTTTTAAATTTTATACACAAACAAACATTTAATACATCAGTCATCCCTCCCGTGCGACATCTCGGCGTTTTCTCTGTGACTTCATCTTCTTTTTGTTGTTTCTTCTGTCTTCATTTTCACCAATCCTATTACAACATTTCTCCAAAAGTACAATATTCTAATTATACCATTTTTTACATAGCTATTAATTTACTCATCTGGATCTCTTTTCTAACCAATGATAAAATTGATCCCGTATCTTAAAATATTCTGAATCCTCTCTTTCTTTCATCATCAAAATTAATCTATTCATTTCTGCACAGTCTAAAATTTGTTTTAATTACTTCTCCTTCCAAGGGTATTTTCTCTGCTTTCCAATTTTGTGCAAAAACAATCCTTGCAGCTGTTATTACAAATAAGTATTTTCTTTACAGTTTTCTCTGGGAGGATACCCAGTAGGAACAGCTCTGGTTTTAAATCAATACGTTGTTGTGTCATTTCTTCCAACCATGTCTTGATTTTATTCCAATAGTTTTTAGCCTCTGGACATGTCCACCACATATGATAATAAGTTCCTGGTAACTGGTGACATTTCCAACATTTAGCTGATTTATTTTTAAACATTTTTGCCAGTTTCTCAGGGGGCATATGTCATCTGTAAAACATATTGATTTTCTTTATATGTAGTGGACATTGTTAGTTTGTAATTCCTTTCTATGTCCTGGTTTTGACACTCTGCGCATGCAGAGTGAATACCACCCCTGGACTTTAGACAGAAACTTGCCACCCCACAAGAAGTAGAGTTTTCAGACCTTTATAAGACCTGGTCCTACCCAAACAGTTTCTCTTCTTTCTCCATGGAGGACTTTTTAAATCTGCTTGACCTCTCACCAATTGGAACCCTAATCTAATCTAATCTAATCTAATCTAATCTAATCTAATCTAATCTAATCTAATCTAATCTAATCTAATCTAATCCAATCCAATCCAATCCAATCCAATCCAATCCAATCCAATCCAATCCAATCCAATCTAATCCAGTTGAGCTCTACTTTACTCCTTTTTTCAAGTAGTCCAGAAGAAACTTCTGGCAGGACCTTCCCGGTGGCTGTTTTACCACCCGTTTCTGTTCTGACCTAGGCTCCCTTAAAAAGCAGGAAGCAGAGTCTTGGTCCCAGCAAAACCTCTTTTATTTACACGCATGTGAATTCCTTTCATTCACAGTCAGCAAGGCCTGTCCAAACAGTTTTTCAAAGGA
Source organism: Arizona elegans (assembly GCA_022577455.1). NCBI lineage: Eukaryota > Metazoa > Chordata > Lepidosauria > Squamata > Colubridae > Arizona > Arizona elegans. The sequence continues at coordinate 624,841 of JAKOOJ010000031.1, forward strand.
ATATTTATCAACACAGACCTTATCTCATTGGAAGGCTGCCATGTAAACTAGTGGTCTACCACCACTCTGCCTTTTAACACTGATCAGCTGTAGGGCGGCCCTTTGAAGCCCCGCGGCAAGAGTTTAAACAGTTTTTTTTCTTTCTAGCTATCAGCTGGGACTCGGGAGGCAGAGAATAGATTGAGGGCGGGGCGAAATAAAAGGTAAAAATAAGGCGTGGGGAGGCGGGAGGGCCCAGCTCCCGAACAAAGAGAACCGGTTCGGTGATGTCATATCGTCACCACTACCGGCTCGGCTGAACCGGGCCGAACCGGGATGAACCCACCACTGCCTTCCAACTGCTGTTGTGCAATCTGTATTCCACTCCATGGCCTTCCAACTCTGTTATATTTTGCATTCAGTGTTCTGCTCTGTGCGGTTTTTTTTTTTTTTTTTGCTTCAACCAACACTATCAAAAGCATGCTCGTTTTCCTGATGCCTTTCAGGGTTTTTTTTTTCCCTCCCCTCCCTCCTTTTTAATGTCAAATTCCTACAGATGCCTCGTTAAAACGGTTCCCCTTTGCTCCATACAAGAAAGTTGGGAGGGGAGGTGGGTGGTGGTGGTGGGGGAGAGACATTGCATTCAAGTGATACGTTTGGCTCGGTGCGGTTTTAATTTGTAATCTCTTTCTTTGGAGCCGATTGCATTTGGCAAGAGCACTCAGAGGGATGTGTATTATTTTTAATTTTTTTTTTTTGTGGTCCCCCTTTCCAATGTATACCTTGGCAAACTTGCGATTCAATTGTCATTCCCTTGGGAGGGGAAAAAAAAATTGGCTATTTGCCCCATGGTGACAGATGCTCCCGTTTTGCTTGGCTTGCCAAACTTGTCATGTGCCTTATTAATCTTTTGCTGTTCCCCATATTAGCAGGGAGCACATAATTCACTAAAGCTACAGAAAGAAGGGTGAGCTGTTCCCGGAGTCAGATTGCAAGCTCTTTAGCACTCAGACCAATCAACTTGGCTGGGGAAGCTCATTTGTATCCGTAAGGTAAAAGGTAAAGGTTCCCCTTGCACATACGTGCTAGTCGTTCCCGACTCTAATGGGCGGTGCACATCTCCGTTTCAAAGCCAAAGAGCCAGCGCTGTCCGAAGACGTCTCCGTGGTCATGTGGCTGGCATGACTCAACACCAAAGGGGCAGGGAACGCTGTTCCCTTCCCACCAAAGGTGGTCCCTATTTTTCTACTTGCATTTTTTACGTGCTTTCGAACTGCTGGGTTGGCAGAAGCTGGGACAAGTCACGGGAGCTCACCCCGTTACGCGGCACTCGGGATTCAAACCCCCGAACTGCCGACCTTTCGATCGACAAGCTCAACGTCTTAGCCACTGAGCCACTGCATCCCCATTTGTATTGGTAGTGGCTTTAATTATGAAAGAGGAGAAGGGGGCATTTGGGGTGTGTCCAGATAGAACATGGAATAACAGAGTGGGAAGGGACCTTGGAGGCCTTCTAGTCCAACTCCCTGCCCACGGCACAAGATCCTATACCATTCCGGACTTTCTTTGGTCTTGAAGAGATGGCTACACGTGATCATAGAAAAAGAAGAGAGCAATAGAGTGGGGAGTTCCCCACTCCCCCCTGGAGTGGGGAGGGAATGGAGATTTTACAGTATCTTTCCCATGGAGTGGGGAGGGAATGGAGATTTTACAGTATTCTTCCCTTGCCATGCCCACCAAGCCACGCCCACAGAAGCAGTAGAAAAAAAAATTGAATCCCACCACTAAGGTGGGTGCTAACTTCCTACAACTTCTTCCCTTCTCCATCAGCCACTGCGCAAGCGTGACCTTGTTTTCATTGGGGCCCAAACACCTTGGGATCAGAACAGGAGCAGCTGGTCGAATTGTACCCAGAGAAAAAAAAGAGGCGCCCAATTCATCAATCAGCCTAAAGTCCATTGCTTTCTCTCTCCCCCCACCTCCCCCCCCCCCGGTCCTCCCTTCCTAAACTTCGGTTAGTCATAATTAAGAAGGCTCCGGGAGGTGTCGGTATTTACACATTCTGGCGTGACCTGATGTGATCTGTGTCTCCTCTAGGAAAGATCAGGCCTATTTGTTATCCACTTGGTTTCTCCGGGGGCAGTGTGATTCTCAGCTGAGCCAGGTTGCTTTTGATGAATACAGATGTATTTATGCAGGGCATATCAGGAGATTAAAACCTGCTTTGAAATTTACCCACAGAGGGAGGGAAGGGAGGGTGGCATATGTGCTAAAAGGAGCCATTTAAATAGAGGTGGCAGAGCGAGGAGAGAGAGAGAGACAGAGAGACAGAGACGCACACACAGAGAGAGAAACAGAGAGAGAGGACGAGGAGAGAGAGAGACAGACAGAGAGAGAGAGACAGAGAGAGAGAGAGACAGACAGACAGAGAGACACAGAGAGAGAGAGAAACAGAGACAGAGTGACAGACAGAGAGAGACAGAGAGACAGAGAGACACAGACAGACAGACAGAGAGAGACAGAGAGAGAGAGAGAGAGACAGACAGAGACAGACAAAGAGAGAGAGAGACAGACAGACACAGAGAGAGAGAGAAACAGAGACAGAGAGACAGACAGAGAGAGTCAGAGAGAGAAACGTAGGTAACACAGTAAGGAGAAAAGAGGGAAGGAAACACGTGAAGAGAAAAGAAACAGGGCCATTTTATGGAGGAAAACCGCCATTCCAAATTGTTGCATAGAATATCTGCTTGATTTTTGGGTGCTGCCTGTCTGAATTTAGGAAAGTCCTGGCTGTAACATATCTAACCAAGGAAAATGGCTTCGATAAAGGAGAATATTTGTAGCTCAGAGCTGAAACAGTATACAGTGCTAGCCAAAATTGTGGAAAAACCTTTTGGGGAAAGTGTACTTTTGAGGTTTGATGGGTAATGACACCACTTTTTTTTTTTTTTTTTTGGAGTTTCAAGATAATCCTATTCCATTGCTGGAATGGCCTGGGAATAGCCCAGACCTTCACCCAATAGAAGCCATCATTCCATCTTGGTTTCACATGATAACAGCTGCAGAACTCAAAGACTTGGTTCACTCCATGGGAAGACGTTGTAAGGCCGTCATTCATGCTAAAGGTTACCCAACTAAGGATTAACTGACAGGGTGATTATTTTTGTATATATCTTTTTTTCTACGTGTTTCATTTTTCTTCTTTATACTGAAAACTGCTATTCTAATAGCAAATCCTTCATAAAAGTTATTGCATTACGTTCATGATTGAATTATGTTTCCATTGATATATAATTTTATGGTACTACTCCAAAAAAAAAAAAAAAAAAGTGGTGTTATTAGCTATTTTTAGAAAATACACTTTTCCCAAAAGGTTTCCACAATTTTGGTCACTACTGTAAGGGGTGTGTGTGTGTGTGACCCTACAGTAGTGCTTGAGCAGGAGGGTGGACTAGAAGACCTCCAAGGTCCCTTCTGGTTCTATTCTGATTGAACTTGTGCCTCTAAATTTATTTTTATAAATCCTGGGACCCTTCCTCTCTTGGCTAAAATTTATACCCTCGTACAATGTACTTCTAAGTAAAAGTAAAGGTTCCCCTCGCACATATGTGCTAGTCATTCCCGACTCTAGGGGGCGGTGCTCATCACCATTTCAAAGCCGAAGAGCCAGCGCTGTCCGAAGACATCTCCGTGGTCATGTGGCCGGCATGACTCAATGCCAAAGGTGCACGGAACGCTGTTCCCTTCCCACCAAAGGTGGCCCCTATTTTTCTACTGGCATTTTTTACGTGCTTTCGAACTGCTAGGTTGGCAGAAGCTGGGACAAGTCACGGGAGCTCACCCCTGTTACGCAGCACTAGGGATTCGAACCGCTGAACTGCCAACCTTTCGATCGACAAGCTCAGCGTCTTAGCCACTGATGTCCTTCTAGAATCACCTGAAATAATTCATACAAGATTAAAATCGTTAAAAAGGGCTCAGTGTCCATTGAGATTCTCAATCATCCAGGTCATGGTTGGTTTTTTGTTTTGTTTTGTTTTGTTTGACTTTTTTTTTTACTTTTTTTGACGTTTTTCCTCGAAGACATTTTGCTTCTCATCCAAGAAGCTTCTTCAGTTCTGATCAAGTTGCACAGGGCTCCTTCGTAATGAGAAAAACCCTCAAACTGTCTTCTGTATCATTGCCCAGATTCCAGTGACTTTTGTCCACCGAACATTTAATTTTTCTCCCAACTACCCATTGTATCCTGACCAACAGCCAAGCAATTAACCAACATGCAGCGTTGTCGCTGACGGGAAGAAACGGTTCGACACCACGTCTCCTAAATCTGACTTCATCTCAGTGGTTTTTTGCCTCTTACTTCAGTGACGGTCTTTGAAACTGTTTTTGAAAAGCTAACCCGTCTCTTGTTTTCCCCTGTCTCCGTCTCTTGCCTGTCCAGATTGATTTTAGCCCGGCATTAGTTCAGAAGGAGATGGAGGCTGGGAGGAGGAAAAGGGGGAGAGAACCCAAATGCTAAAAAGACAATTACCATCTGTGAGATGCAGAAGACATTGTAATTGAAGGAAAGGTCTCCCGACTTTCTCCCGAGTTAATAGAGCGCAAGTGAACACGAAGGAAATAATTCCAATCATCGCCCTTCCCGCAAAGGTTTCTGCCACTTGCTGACACTCAACCTCATTATTTTAATCACAGAGTGGAAAACAGAACATCTAATAAGTGACAGGGCAGGAGTCCAGCCAGTGTAATAAGGAGCAAGCAAAACATCAAAGGGCCGTGGCGGTTGACAGCAAAATGAAAATCGCTGGGATGTTAAAGGATCGCTTCTGAAACTGGGGAGCTTTCATCGTGGGGGTTGCGTTGGACCCAAATGACGGTTATTAGGTTGTCAAAGCAAAGAATCCGCGGATAAGAACCATGTCGTGGCCTGTTGGCCTCCAGTCCCTCCAGCAGCTTAATCAGAGGAGGAGGAGGAGGAGGCCTGGGAGTCAGGGTCAGCAAGGGTGGAGAAGAGAGGAGAAGAGAGGAAAGGAGAGAGAGGGATAGAAGAGAGTGTAAAAGGAGAGGAAGAAAGGGAAGGGAAATAAGAGTAGGAAAGGGGGCTAGAAAGGGTGGAAGAGGGGAGGAGTGGGGAAGGGAAGGGGAAGGAGAGAAAGGGAAGGAGAGGAGGAAAGAAAAAAGTAGAAAGGGATAGAAGAAGGAAGGGAAGGAGAGGAAAGGTTGCTGTAAAATAACAACCTGAGACCTCTGAGGGGGAAGAGGGAATGGAGCTGGCAGAGAGAGAGAGAGAGAGAGAGAGAGAGAGAGAGAGAGAGAGAGAGAGAGAGAGAGAGAGAGAGAGAGAGAGAGAGAGAGAGAGAGAGACAGAAACAGAAGCAGGCCATCCGTTATCACTCAGATGGAGAGTCAACAGCCCCCAGGTTTGGAGGTGGCTGATGAGGAAGAGGAGGAACAGCTGGGTCCAGTGCCTGATGCGTGGATGCGCAGAAAGCAGAGGAGAGGAGAGCAGTGGAAATCTATGGGACGGTCCTTGGGACGGAAGAGCCACCGCTGCTAGCAAAGCCCCACCCTAGCTTTGGGGATAAAAGGCAGGGGGCGGAGATGAATAGATGTGGCAGACAACTATCAATTACAGAACACACAATGTAGATTATCAGAGTTAGAAGGGAGCTTGGAGGTCTTCTAGTCCAACCCGCTGCTTAAGCAGGAAATCCCATACCATTTCAAACAAATGGTTGTCCAACCCCTTCTTAACAACCTCCAGGGATGAAGCCCATTTCAGATAGGTGGCTATTTGGTCTCTTCTACGATGAACAGTTGCAGGAACTGGGCCTGGCTAGTCTAGTGAAGAGAAGGACCAAGGAAGACAAAATAGCAGTCTTCCAATATTTGAGGGGCTGCCACAGAGAGGAGGGGGTGGGGGTCAAGCTATTTTCCAAGGCACCTGAAGGCCAAACAAGGAATAATGGATGGAAACTGATCAAGGAGAGATTCAACCTAAAAATAAGGAGGAATTTCCTGACAGTGAGAGCAATCAACCAGTGGAACAGAAATTGTTTGAGCTTCATCATTGGAAGCTTTCAAGAAGAGACTGGACTTCCATCTGTCAAAAATGGTGTAGGGTCTGCTGGACAGGGGGTTGGACTAGATGACCTACAAGGTCCCTTCCAACTCCGTTTATCTGTTAGTCCTTGAAATCACTTGCTCATCTGCTCCTTCCAGGCAAACGGTCCATGAATATGTAGATGGAGCTGAGATACAGGACTACCTGAAGTATCACATCATTGGTACTCTGGCTTCTTGACGCTCTAGCAATTTGGTGGCCTATGAGGCCTAGAAACTCACCCAATGAGGGAAATGTTGCATGTTTTGAAATTTGAAGCTAGAATTATGGGATGAAACTTGAGTTGCCAATTGCACAGTTTTAAACCATGCAATCAAATTCGGAGTCATTTGGGGATTTAAAGATAACATAACAGAACATAACAGAATAACAGAGTTGGAAGGGACCTTGGAGGTCTTCTAGTCCAACCCCCTGCTCAGACAGCAAACCCTATACCTTTTCAGACAAATGGCTGTCCAGATGCTTCTTAAAAGCCCCCAGTGATAGAGTACCCACAACTTCTGGAGGCAACTTCCGTTCCACTGATTGATTGTTCTCACCGTCAGGAAATTTCACCTTAGTTAATTAGTTTCGATCCATTTTTCTTCTCTTACCTTTTGGAAAATAGGTTGACACCCCCCCACCCTTCTTTGTGACAGCCCTTCAAATATTGGAACAGATAGCATTGTAGAAGTGTTGTGTGTCAACTCGCAAAGCATTCCTGGCTTGCTCTCGAATTGCCATAGGCAAGGGGGATGGGAAACCGACGAAGTAGCATGGCAGCCAAAAACGAAAGCACATTCCAGACATATCTGTCTCAAGGCTGTCTCCCAGGGTTACCCACAGCGGCCGGAGGGGAGTGATCTCTACAACCCACAAAATTGTTCTGTTGGCGAATGTGATTAATGACACACCCTGGGGGGAAACAGGGTCATGACCGGGGCGTAAATTACATGGGGTCAGAGTTGGCCAAACTTGGGAATGTGCCAAGATCCAGAAATAACTGGCTTTCTTTTGAAGCTTGGCTCAAGGCTCATGATTTAATAAGGGCATCCATCAGAACCCTGACATCGTGAAGGTTTCTCCTCTGAGACGCCGATCAAAGTGAGGAACATCAAGGGACTATGACCTTCTGGTGATGTTGCTACCTCAGATCACTTGGGGTTTGATGGTTGCTCCAGGCCATATTTAGTAGGCTTGGGGCTAAGCGAGCTCTTCAGGGAAGGCCTATGGTGAACTCCCAAGGAGAATCACATTCCTGTGATATCTCTCCCGTTCTTCCCTGGGTATGTCATGGCATAGAGAGACAAAGCAGGTTTGGAAGCCAAATGACTCCGTCCGTCTTATTTCAATGACGGCCTAATGGCCATTATGAGATAAACAGAGAGAACATTCGCTGGCAAGCGAGACTGACAGAAGGGCTATTGAGCTGTAGAGGGCAGGGGGTGCCCAATAGGGAGTCATTTCTCCATTTCCCCCCAACCCCAGGGACCAAGGCATATAATAGAATAAAGGATAACCCTTGGAGCCTTACAGATGTTTGCAAAGGCATTACACGCCACTATTAAAAAGCCGCAGCAGGCTGGAATCTCTTCCCCTTCAGACTTCACTGACTCGGTGACTGTCACATTCACCGTCACTGTCACAATTATGTTTCCTCAAAACTGGGTGTCTTTTGATAAGCTGGCCACCTTTCCAAGCCTTTGGTGGCCAGCAGATCCTGTGTCACGGGGGAGGCACGCTTTCTTCAAACCGTGGCGGGAAGTTGCATGATGGAAGAGCCCTATTTAAAAGACCACCCCTCCCTCATTAGAACAAGGTTAAGTCATCTTGAGGTTTGGAGGACTTCCGCTCTTGATGGATCTCCAGGAGATAATAAATCTCAGATCTTTCCTAACGATGGTGGCTGGAATATTTAATTTATAATGGAGGAATGACGGATAAAAGTCACATTGGAGTGAAAGAACAGTGTCAAAAAAGAAAAAGAAAAAAAGAACTGTTCAAGACAGGCTCTGAGTTTTGATTTATGGATTATTTGTTCTCACCTTCTGGATCTCCTCCACGTACTGAAAATCCAACCGAGATCTATACATGTGAATACACAAGCCAACATGTATTCAGATTGGCTTAGCTTAGCTTAATTTAGTTTATCAAGGTGGAACTGAGGCAGTAGGATTTCCCCATTGTTCAGTCTCTTTGATTTCTAAATGTTTCTGCAAAGTGATGTGCGTGCATAATTTGTAGCATTTCAACTCTTTAGGAGAGAGAGAGAGAGAGAGAGAGAGAGAGAGAGAGAGAGAGAGAGAGGGGGGGGGGGATAGAAAGATAGATAAATAGACAGACAGACAGATAGATGATAGATAGATGATAGATGATAGATGATAGATGATAGATAGATAGATAGATAGATAGATAGATAGATAGATAGATAGATAGATACATACATACATACATACATACATACATACATACATACATATTTCCCCGAAAATAAGACCCTGTCTTCTATTTTTTTGAACCCTGAAATAAGTGCTTGGCCTTATTGCCATGTACTCAAAAGCCCAATTGGGCTTATTATCAGGGGATGTCTTATTTTGGTGAAAACAGGGTGGGTAGATAGATAGATAGATAGATAGATAGATAGATAGATAGATAGATAGATAAAATATATGATGGATAGATGATAGATGATAGAGATAGATAGAAATAGAGATAGATATATTTCCATATACTTACTGAGAACAATTTGGAAAGGTGGAGGGAGATTCTTTTGGTTTTTTTTTCCCCTTAAAAAATTGCTACCTTCTACCCCAAGGTGAGGAACATATGAACCCATGTAGGAAACATTGAGGTTGGGTGGATTTAATTGGAACAGATGAAAACTTTTACAAATGCAATTCTTACTTCACAACTGGTTCTCTGCCCTAATGACCAGCTGGATAGACATGGCTGGGGTGGTGGTGGTCATGTGACTGGTGGAAGTGAGTGACATCAAATTGGCCATGCCCACCCCAGTTTTGTGGCTCCCGGTGTTTTCTTTTCTGCAGGAAATGGGTCCAAATGGCTCTTTGAGTGCTTAAGGTTGCAGACTAAAGAAATAATTGTGTGACTGGTTTAGAATTGAGATTTTCATTCCCGCTTTTTATATCATCCCTCTGTCTTTCCAACCCTTAAAGCTCCGTTGGCTCCCAAATGCTCATCACTCTGATTTGTGTTGAAGGGACAGTTTGGAATTAACAATATATCTCTTGGGGTTGCAGGCCCGCATTAGATTTACCCTGAGATTCCATCTTCAGAGACCGGAGATGCTTAAAGTTGACAACTCGCTAAAAAAAACAACTGTATAAACAATCCAGAATAAGAAAACATGCCCAAGAAAGGACTTATAATGTGATGGATTATTTAAGGGGAAAAAAACCCTATTTCATCTGCCCAAAAGGTAGTTTGTCAACAAAGGGTCCATGCCTTAGCAGATGGAACATTTCTTCGGGGAAGCGACATTCAAAATGGTTAATATTTTTCAAATTCTAACTCAAAAACGGATAGGCTCCCTCCTCCCATCTCCTTTCCTTCTGCCCCTCTCTTTTGTTGATCAAAAGGTTGGCAGTTCGGCGGTTCGAATCCCTAGTGCCACATAACGGGGTGAGCTCCTGTGACTTGTCCCAGTTTCTGCCAACCCAGCAGTTCGAAAGCACGTAAAAAAAAATGCAAGTAGAAAAATAGGGACCCCCTTTGGTGGGAAGTAGAATAGGATAGGATAGGATAGGATAGGATAGGATAGGATAGGATAGGATAGGATAGGATAGGACAGGACAGGACAGGACAGGACAGGACAGGAGAAGAGAAGAGAAGAGAAGAGAAGAGAAGAGAAGAGAAGAGAAGAGAAGAGAAGAGAAGAGAAGAGAAGAGAAGAGAAGAGAAGAGAAGAGTTGGAAGGGACCTTGGAGGTCTTCTAGTCCAACTCCCTTCTTAGGCAGGCAACCCTACACCACTTCCGACAAATGGTTATCCAACATCTTAAAAACTTCCAGTGTTGGAGCATTCACAACTTCTAGAGGCAAGTCGTTCCACTGATTAATCAGAGAAGGATATTTCTCTTCCCGAGAGAAATCAGGAAATATTTTTTTATTCCTATAGTCCACCCTCGGAAGGCCACTCTTCAGCTTTCAGAAGTGCCACCTGAAGAAGCTTTTCAATTGCTTGGGGCAGGGGTGGGCTTCAAAAATTTTAGCAAGGGGTTCTCTGCCTGGTTGCTGGGTGGGCGTAGCCTTGGTGGGCGTGGCTATGTCGGCCTCCTGCACCATGGCGGGGGGAGGGGGAATTTTGCCCTCCCCGGGCTCCGGAGGTTTTTCTCGAGCCTCCAAGAGGGCGAAAACAGCCTCCCCAGGCTCCAGGGGCCCTCTGGAGGCCGGAAATGTCCCCATTTCTGGCCTTCCCGAGCTTCTGGTAGGCCCATTTTTTGCCATCCCCGAGCCTCCATGCATGCCCTGGACTTACCTATATCCAAAACGGGTTGTGTGGGGACTCTTGTGAAGGGAGAGTTGGGGTGGGCAGGGCCAGCCAGGAGTGAGATTTGGGGGTTCTCCAAACTGCACAGAATCCTACCTAGAGATTCTCCTGAACCCTTACGAACCCCCAGCAGCCCACCCCTGGCTTGGGTGGTGGGGGAAAGGAAAATTGGTCTCTCCTCTCTTTCGAGATCCCAAAACGGCTTTCAAAACCCCCTTCTTCCCCTTCCTTTCGATTCCCCTTTCTCGTTTCTCCCATTGACATCTCCCCGTTCCCTTTCCATTTCCTTCTCCACTCTTCCTCCTTTCCTTAAAACCCCATCACAATTCTCGCCCACTTTCTTCCCACCTCCTTCCTTCCCACCCGGCGAGGCTAACATCAAGATAATTTCCCGTTATTAGATCTGAAGTGTTTTCGATGCGAAATGCCTTTTTCACGGGGAAAGAATGGAGGCCTAGGCCTTATAATGGGTTGCTTCTTCGCCGCGCCGCGCGCGACAGCTTCCGAAGTATATTCAGGTAGGATAATTTTGGCAACTTAGTCTCCATTAAAGGAGCGATGGTATCTCTTAATGAAACCACGGTTGTTTTGGTCCTTGTGCCTGCCTGAATGCAAGGGGCACAGATGCCTGGAGAAAATGATGATGCTATGAGCCTTTTCCCTTCTCCTCCCCACCCATCCCCATCGATGGAAGCTTACAAGATCTATGAAGCTATACATTTCCCGCAACGTATGTCACATCTCTGTGCCACATAATTATATTTCATTTGCACAAAGGAAGAGGGGGAAACCTTGCAAGGAAGGGGAGACATTAGCTAGACAGGATCTAGCAAGCTGTGGGGTTGCAAGTTAGAAGAGGAAATACAACAGCAGCAAATCACGCAAACGCCCGGTTATAATTGTGGAAGAGCTGACGAGTTTCTTGCAGGCTGTAAGAAGTTGTACATCAAAATATATTTTACTCTTTGTTCGGTTTCTGTCTTCCCGCGTTAAAATATTTACGGAATCCACAACGATCCGAGCATCGGCGTCTCCATTAAGATAACCGAAACTAAATTAATCAAATAGAAATAGCAAACGGGGGAAAAATATCCCTTTCTCAAAACTTCCTCAAAACCCCAAATAGGTCGCCCAGACCTAATCCACATATCAAAGGATTAGGTCCGCAAACACAACAGAGCTACCGTACTTTTCGGAGTATAAGACACACTTTTTTCCCACCCCATTCTGGGGCCAGCCAGAGGTGGTATTTGCCGGTTCTGCTCAAAATTTCCACTACCGGTTCTCCAGAACCTGCTGGATTTCAACCCTGCCCTCATCCCATCTGTCCTTGTGGATTGTGTCACGTGGTTTGTTTTACCCAGGATGCCGTTCGCACATTCTCCTGCCAAGGGGCATTCTGGGAGAACCATGGAGGAACCATTGCTGACCAGAGTGCCACGGGGGGAAATCACAAATCTCGACCTCCAACGCGATCGCCTTCTCCAACTGCTCTGAATTTCAGCAGCTGGCCAGGCAAAGGTGTTTCGAAAATAGTTTAGAGGCAGAAAACCCATTAAATCTTGTGTGTAGAGCCACTAGAGATGCTCCACGCAGGTGTTTGCTTGTTTTAAGGAGCAGGAGAAGAGGCCAAACTTCAAACTGTTTTTAACCTGCTGACTTCCTTTTATTCCCCCCCCCTCTTTTTTTTTTTTCTCTTGAACTGCCTTCAAAAAATCAAACAAACCTGAATTTAATGAAAGCTTCCAGCTTCCTCCAATGTCTTCCCCAATCTACATTAGACAGGCCAATTCTTGGCCGTGGAGAAAATAAAACATTTTCTTTTTTTTCTTTTTTACCACTGCAGGTTTATTGTCACGGATAATTCATTGGTGGGTTGCTTAACAGAATAACAGAGCTGGAAGGGACTTGGAGGTCTTCTAGTTTCAGCAAGTTTCTTGTTTCAGCAAGAAACTCTATAACAGATAGAATAGAGTAGACTAGACTAGACTAGACTAGACTAGACTAGACTAGAGTAGAGTAGAGTAGACTAGACTAGAGTAAGTAGAGTAGAATAGAATAGAAAATAGAAAATAGAAAATAGAATATAGAATATAGAATATAGAATATAGAATATAGAGTAGAGTAGAGTAGAGTAGAATAGAATAGAGTAGAATAGAATAGAATATAGAATATAGAGTAAGTAGAGTAGAATAGAATAGAAAATAGAAAATAGAATATAGAATATAGAGTAGAGTAGAGTAGAATAGAATAGAATAGAATATAGAATATAGAATATAGAATATAGAGTAGAGTAGAGTAGAATAGAATAGAATATAGAATATAGAATATAGAGTAGAGTAGAATAGAATAGAAAATAGAATATAGAATATAGAGTAGAGTAGAGTAGAATAGAATAGAATAGAATATAGAATATAGAGTAGAGTAGAATAGAATAGAATATAGAATATAGAGTAGAATAGAATATAGAGTAGAATAGAATAGAATAGAATAGAATAGAATAGAATAGAAAATAGAATATAGAATATAGAGTAGAATAGAATAGAATAGAATAGAATAGAAAATAGAATATAGAGTAGAGTAGAATAGAATAGAAAATAGAATATAGAATATAGAGTAGAGTAGAGTAGAATAGAATAGAATAGAATATAGAATATAGAATATAGAGTAGAGTAGAGTAGAATAGAATAGAATAGAATATAGAATATAGAATATAGAGTAGAGTAGAATAGAATAGAAAATAGAATATAGAATATAGAGTAGAGTAGAGTAGAATAGAATAGAATAGAATATAGAATATAGAATATAGAGTAGAGTAGAGTAGAATAGAATAGAATATAGAATATAGAGTAGAATAGAGTAGAGTAGAATAGAATAGAATAGAATAGAATAGAATAGAATAGAGTAGAAAATAGAATATAGAGTAGAATAGAATAGAATAGAATAGAATAGAATAGAATAGAATATAGAATATAGAGTAGAATAGAGTAGAGTAGAATAGAATAGAATAGAATAGAATAGAATAGAATAGAGTAGAAAATAGAATATAGAGTAGAATAGAATAGAATAGAATAGAATAGAGTAGAAAATAGAATATAGAGTAGAATAGAATAGAATAGAATAGAATAGAATAGAATAGAATAGAATATAGAATATAGAGTAGAATAGAGTAGAGTAGAATAGAATAGAATAGAATAGAATAGAATAGAATAGAATAGAATAGAATAGAATAGAATAGAATAGAATAGAATAGTTGGAAGGGACCTTGGAGGTCTTCTAGTCCAACCCCCTGTTCCAGCATGAAACCCTTTCAGACAAACAGTTGTCTAGTTTCTTCTTGAGAGCCTCCAGTGATGGAGCACCCACAACCCCTGGAGGCAAGCTGTTCCACTGTTCTCACTTAGTTCTAAGCTACTTTTCTCCTTGGTTAGTTTTCCATCCGTTGCTTCTTCTCCTGCCTTCAGATGCTTTGGAGAATAGGTTGCCTCCCCTCTCTTCTTTGTGGCAGCCCCCCAAACATTGGAAGACTGCTATCATGTCACTCTTAGTCCTCCTTTGCATGAAACTAGACATATCCAATTCCTGCAACTGTTCTTCAGTAGGTTTTAACCTTCAGTCCCCTAATCATCTTTTTATTCTCCATGTTCCAGAAGGTGCACTCTGCACCTTGACTTAACTGAATGAAAGATGCATTTTTGGTTCTTCCTCGTCACTTCGGCAGACTTCCCCTCCAAGTATTTAATAATGATGTTCCTAATCACATCCTGAGCCACATGGAGTTTGCTCATCATTAGAAATAATCCCAATGTCTCCTAATTGCTGAAATTCAGGCACAAAATCCAGCCAAAGTTAAGCACCTGCTTAAATCTCTAATTAAAATCAATGGAGCTTAAATAAACCCAGCTCAGATAAAGCAGAATTATGCTTTATTAGAGTCCCTTCCCTTCCCCAGGAAGACTTATAGGGGGTAAACATCCATCTTTGATATAGTTTTTAAAAACTTGTGTTTGTGCTTACAATCAAGATTTGCTAAGGAAAGGAAGGGAAGGGAAGGGAAGGGAAGGGAAGGAAAGGAAAGGAAAGGAAAGGAAGGGGAAGGGAAGGAAAGGGAAGGGAAGGGAAGGGAAAGGAAGGAAAGGAAAGGAAAGGAAAGGGGAAGGGGAAGGGGAAGGGGAAGGGGAAGGCAAGGAAAGGAAAGGAAAGGAAAGGAGGAGAAGGAACGGGAAGGGAAGTAAAGGAAAGGAAGGGAAGGGAAGGGAAGGGAAAAGAGGGGAGGGGTGGAGAGGGGAGGGGAGGGGAGGAAGGGAGTAGAGGAAAGGAAAGGAAGGGAAGGGAAGGGAAAAGAGGGGAGGAGAGGGGAGGGGAGGAAGGGAGGGGAGGGGAGGAAAGGAAAGGAATGGAAGGGAAAAGAGGGGAGGGAGGGAGGGGAGGGGAGGAAAGGAAAGGAAAGGAAAGGAAAGGAAAGGAAAGGAAAGGAAAGGAAAGGAAAGGAAAGGAAAGGAAAGGAAAGGAAAGGAAAGGAAAGGAAAGGAAAGGAAAGGGTGTGAGGGAAAGGAAAAGAAAAGAAAAGAGAAAAAGATATCCTGGGACTTTAGATGAAATAGATACTCTTCATGCAAATTCTACATCCAGGTATTCTACTAAGGGTGCAGGAAGTAGCATCCTTTCTCACAAAACTCCTGGATGCAGAATTTCCAAAATCTCTTCAATCTAAAATCACAGGATTATCACAGACATTACGAGTCTCAAAGGCCCATCCACTGAACACTGTTTTTAATCCGTGCCCTTAAATTTGAGTCTTTGATCCCGCTCTGTTTACATTTCCTGGGAAAATACTTGGGAAAATCCCATTGGGGGGCTGGGGGTGGGTGGGGGCAATCCACTTGGTTTTCGAGACATCCTCTGAGTTTTCAAGACACCTTATCTAGGGAAAATACATGGGAAAATCCCCTTGGGGCGGGTAAATCAATTTAAGGTCAGGATTAGGTGGTCCCCATGAAATTTGGAGAGTAAAATAGACATCGCCAATAGATTCAGTAGCACATAGATACGCATAGGAGGGCTATGACTTTTCGAGACCGCCTTATCTATTTTTTTTCCTGGAAAAATACATGGGGAAATCCCACTGTGGGCCCAATCTCTTTCCCCACCTTCCCCTCAACTATCTGCCTCGTTACCTTTATTTCTTTCATCTTCTCATCTATAAGATGCTGCTGGACATGGTGCATCTCGCAAGCTTTCAATTTCACATGGCATTTGTTGCCATGACGACCACTTCCTCTCCCCCCCCGAAGATTTACAGAATCAGCTTGGTTGTGTTGTTGTTGTTGTTGTTTTAAAAAAAACCTGGCCTCAATATGGCAGGGTCCCATAATGGGTCCTTACATTTCTCCCAGTCTCTGCTATCTCAGAGTGTCCCGCATTTGAGTAGCGTCTGCCACCATCTCAGCTCCCAAGGTGCAGTTCTCAAAATTTTCATCTCCATGAGCTCCAGTCCCAAGAATGAATTTAGAATAGAACACAACATAATAGAGAATTGGGATGGGATGGGATGGGATGGGATAGAATAGCATAGAATAGCATAGAATGGAATGGAATGGAATGGAATGGACTGGAATGGAATGGAATGGAATGGACTGGACTGGAATGGAATGGACTGGACTGGAATGGAATGGAATAGGGAATAGGGAATGGGGACAGAACAGAACAGAACAGAACAGAACAGAACAGAACAGTAACAAAACGAAAAGAAAAGAAAAAAGAAAAGAAAAGAAGGATGGGATGGGATGGGATGGGATGGGATGGGATGGGGTGGGTTGGGTTGGGATGGGATGCGATGGGATGGGATAGGGTAGGGTAGGGTTGAGTAGAGTAGAACAGAAGAATGGGGTGGGGTGGGATGGAATGGAATAGAATAGAATAGAATAGTAGAATAGAATAGAATAGAATAGAATAGAATAGAATAGAATAGAATAGAATAGAATAGAATAGAATAGAATAGAATTAGAATGGAATAGAATAGAATAGAATAGAATTACAATGGAATGGAATGGAATGGAATGGAATAGAATAGAATAGAATAGAATAGAATAGAATAGAATAGAATAGAATAGAATAGAATAGAATAGAATAGAATAGAATAGAATGTTGGTCATTAGTTCCCTGAGAGGCATTGAGCCTTCTTTGGGGTGGGGATTCTTCATTTGTACCCCCCAAAATCACCTGAAATTGGGTGGGGAATCTTCTTGGAACTGCTGAAAAGACTGTGTTGTAGACAGGAGATAGGCCATAAGCCTCTTGGATGAGAAGCAAAATGTCTTCAAGGGAGAAAAACAAACAAACCCAGAAAGTCCAGTTGCCTTTTCGAAAAGAATCTTTGGGACAACCATGATCTGGATTACAGATTACAGATTAACAGAGTTGGAAGGGACCTTGTAGGTCATCTAATCCAACCCCCCACTCAAGCAGGAGACCCTACACCATTTCTTACAAATGGCAGTCCAATATTTTCTTGAAAGTCTCAACTGATGAAGCTCCCACAACGTCCGAAGGCAACTTCTGTTCCATTGGTTGATTGTTCTCACTGTCAGAAAGTTCCTCCTTATTTCTAGGTTGAACGTCTCCTTGGTCAGTTTCCATCCATTGTTCCTTGTCTGGCCTTCGGGTGCTTTGAAAAACACCCCTTCCTCTCTTGACCCTTTCCTCTCTTTGGCAGCCCCTCAAATATTGAAAGACTGCTATCCTGTCTCCCCTGGTCCTTCTCTTCACTAGACTAGCCAGGCCCAGTTCCTGCAACCATTCTTCATGTTGTAGTCTCCAGTCCCCTAATCATCCTGGTTGCTCTTCTCTGCACTCTTTCTAGAGTCTCCACATCTTTTTTTTCATCGTCCAGTTGCTTTTTGAAAAAGCACCTTTGGAGATCAGCAGTCAGTCCTAGAGGAGATCAACCCTGACTGCTCTTTAGAAGGCCAGATCCTGAAGAGGAAAGTCAAATACTTTGGCCACCTAATGAGAAGGAAGGACTCACTGGAGAAGAGCCTAATGCTGGGAACGATGGAGGGCAAAAGAAGAAGGGGACGACAGAGAACGAGATGGCTGGATGGAGTCACTGAAGCAGTCGGCGTGAGTTTAAATGGTCTCCGGGGGATGGTAGAGGACAGGAAGTCCTGGAGGAATGTTGTCCATGGGGTCGCGATGGGTTGGACACAACTTTGCAACTAAGAAGAAGGGGGCAAAATGTGGACCGCTGTCTAATGTCCTCTCCTACCTCCATCTTCCATCCTCCTCTTCCCCCTTGCCACAGTGAAAAGATCATCCCACTCTTAAAAGCAAAACTTTACAGCGAAGAGCATCTGATGCTTTTTCATTATGAAGATACATGGGTTGGCGGGGAGCTAATGAATGTCAGCGTTCAAAAGGATAATCCCTGCTTCTCTCTGATACAATTTAACATCGTATTTCCCTAATTTGAGCCTTGATTTAGTCGCAGGGGTATTTGGATGCCTCTTCCGCGGTACCGATAGTTAATTAAACAGATGTTGCAGAGGGAATCATTAATTTTAGTACCGCAGATGGGGAGTGGAATGACTTTGCGAAGTTAATGTTTCAGCAAAACAATGGGCTTCTGTCATCAGTTGGTATAAACCAAGTAAATTAAGAGGAGAGGCAGAAGTAAGAAGAGGGAGCGCGGAGAGCTATCAATTTTTCATTCGGAGAGTTATTATTACTTTTGATTTCAGTGGGTCACGTGGTAGAGTAATAAAGGGGTTGAGGCACAGAGAGAAAGAAGAGGAGGAGGAGGAGGCTGAAAAATTTTGGAGACTTGCAAATTAGCGCAGGATATTAGGATTCTGTCGAGATTAGATTCAGAGATTTGATGGAGAGCAAACTGACCCCCATCTCCGAGACAAACCAACAAAGATAATTCAGAGTGAATCGTTGGAGTCAAATCAAGGGGGTCTTCAATCAGTCCTTCAACCAATCAATCCTCGTATCAATCTGTGATTTTCTTTTCAAGTTGATTCAAAAAAAAAAAACCCCCCACAAAAACCAAATTTGATTTTCCAGCTGAATTAAATCCAATGTTTCAAACAGAGCTGAAGTTTCAGGTAGGATGTGAGCCAGGGGTGCTATTCAGCAGGTTCTGGAGAACCGGTAGCGGAAATTTTGAATAATTCGGAGAACCGGCAAATACCACCTTTGGCTGGCCCCAGAGTGGGGTAGGAATGGAGATTTTGCAGTATTCTTCCCCCATGAGTGGGGAAGGAATGGGGATTCTGCAGTATCCTTCCCCTGGAATGGGGAGGGAATGGAGATTTTTTAGTATAAAAAAAGCACCCTGTTATTAAGACCAGCTGCCTGCAATCACTGCAGGTTCGAATCTCGCCAGGCTCAAGGTCGACTCAGCCTTCCATCCTTTCTAAGGTAGGTGAAATGAGGACCCAGTTTGTGGGGGCAATAAGCTGACTTTGTATAAATATACAAAAGAATGAAGGCTATTGCTTAGCACATTGTAAGCCGCCCTGAGTCTCCGGAGAAGGGCGGCATATAAATCAAATTTTAAAAAAAAGTATCCTTCCCCTGTCATGCCTACCAAGCCACGCCCACCAAGCCACACCACACCCACCAAGCCACGCCCACAGAACCGGTAGTAAAAAAAAAATTGAATTCTACCACTGATGTGAAGTTGTCTGAACAGTATAACGTTGAGCGTTGGCATGTGAAATAAAATTCCAAAATATCCAACAAAGTTGGCGGCAAGGAATGTACCAATTCTGCCAATATCTGGAAAGGTCAAATAATTCCTAACAAAAGGGGGAGGTGATGCCAAATGAAATAATTGACATATGTGCTAGACTTGCCAAATCATCAATACCCCAAATAGAATGATGCGGTAGCCTAGAGGTGGAGCTCTCACCTCACAATCAGGAGGTTCGCGGTTCGATCCTGGGTAGAGGCAGATATTTCTCTCTCTGGGCAGGATGAGAATATATCTGATCAACAGAACTCCGCATTGGCAACAGGAAGGGCATTCGGCCACTAAAAACACTCTGCTAGCTCCATTCAGTTGCCCAGATTCCACCCTGCAAGGGATTATAGGGTCGTTAAAAGATGATGATGATCAATACCCCAAATAGATAGGTGAATTTCATGGCATAGGTAGTCCAAGACTTACGACCACAATTGAGCCCAAAATTTCTTTCGTTAAGCGAGACAGTTGTTAACTGAATTCTGCCCCATTTTACAACCATTCCTGCCACCATTATTAAGAATCACTGAAGTTCTCAAGTTAGTAGCACGGTTATGAAGCAACTTTGGCTTCCTCATTGAATTTGCCTGTCAAAAGGTCACAAAAGGGGATCACATGATCCCTGGACACTGCAAACTGTCATAAATATGAGTCAATGGCCAAGCATCCAAATTTTGATCACGTGACCCTGGGGATGCTGCAACGGTTGTCCTTTTTTCAGTGCCATTTTAAGTTTGAACAGTCACTAAACGGAAGTGTCAACTCGCAAAGCATCCCTGGCCTGGTCTTGAGTTGCCATAAGCAAGGGGCGGGATGGGAAACCAATGAAATGGCATGGCAGCCAAAGACAGATGCACATTCCAGACTTATCTCTCTCAAGGCTGTATCCCAGGGTTACCCACAGCGGCCAGAGGGGAGTGGTCTCTACAACCCGTGAAATTGCTCCATTGGCGAATGCGATTGATGACTCATTCTTTGGGGCGGAGGGAGGAAACAGGGTCATGATTGGGGTGTAAATTACATAGGGTAAGAGCTGGGTTCACTTGGGAATGTGCCGACATGATGCTCCTAATAAAAAAACAGATTTTTTTGAAGCTTGTCTCGAGGCTGATGATTTAATTAGGGAATCCATCAGAACCCTGACAGCAAGCCTGCTCTGACCCTTCTTGTAATTCGAGGACTGCCTGCAGCTGATGTTATGTCCTCTGGTGGAACATACAATGAACGGTTGCAGGAACTGGGCCTGGCTAGTCTAATGAAGAGAAGGACCAGGGGAGACATGGTACCAGTCTTCCAATATTTGAAGGGCTGCCACAGAGAGGAAGGGGTTATCTTATTTTCCAAAGCACCTGAAGGGCAGACAAGGAATAATGGATGGAAACTGAACAAGGAGAGATTCAACCTAAAAATAAGGAGAAATTTTCTGACAGTGAGAACAATCAACCAGTGGAACAGAAGTTGCCTTTGGAAGTTGTGGGAACTTAAAGCTTTCAAGAAGAGACCGGACTGCCATCTGTCAAAAATGGTGTAGGGTCTCCTGCTTGGGCGGGGTTGGACTAGATGACCTACAAGGTCCCTTCCAACTCTGTTAATCTCTATCTGTATCTGTGAAATACAGGACCACAAAGACACTGCTGGGCAATGATTTTTTTTTTTCCAGTTCAGCTCTAAACCTGAATGATGGATGGGATGCTGGAGTTGCAAAATTGCATATTTCATAAAATGGGGGAATGCTGACCACTGACTATTGCCAAGTCACATTTTTCTCCCCCCCCCCCCCCCGCTCTTCACAGGACTGTCCGCCCACATTCTCTTTCTATTATCTTGCCTTCCTTTCCATTAAGGCTTCAAATAAGAGGCATGGAAGAAATTGTGTTGGTTTGTTTGTCTGTCGAATTCCAAACAGTTTGCAGCGCCCAGACAGTAATTATGTTCCTGGCAATATTCGTTGGAAATAAATCTTCCATGAAGCATCTTCTGTTGTCCTTACCACAAATGACCCAGGTCTTGACAAATGGAGGAGGAACATCGACGGTCTATATTTTCAAGCAAAGACAGGACTGAGCTGCTGGGGGTTCGGGAGAACCTCTAGCTAAAATTCTGTGCAGTTCGGAGAACCCCCAAATCCCACTCCTGGCTGGCCCCGCCTACTCCACCCTCCCCCTCCCAGGAGTCCCTATGTGGCCCCTTTTGGATCCAGGTAAGTGCAGGCTGCATGCACTTAGGAAAAACGGGCCTACCGGAAGTTCAGGAAGGCCGAAAACAGGCCCATTTCCGGCCTCCAGAGGGCCGCCGGAGCCTGGAGAGGCCGTTTTTGTCCTCCCGGAGGCTCAAGAAAAGCCTCCGGAGCCCGGGGAGGGCAAAAACAGAGTAAGAAGGGACCTTGGAGTAGTCCAACCCCCTGCTCAGACATGAAGCCCTATACCCATGATGGCGAACCTATGGCACACGTGCCGGAAGTGGCGCGCAGAGCCATCTCTCAGGGCACGTGAGCTGTAGCCCGTTGCTCTTCTGAGTTTCGGCACGCTGGCCAACTGGTTTTCACATGTGTGGGAACACTGGAAACCAGAAGAGCGGTTGCCCGGTGCGCATGTGTGTGCAAGGAAGATGATTTTCCAGTTTCCAGCATGCACATGTACATTGACCAGCTGGTCATCATGTGCAGATGCGCACCAGAAACAGAAGAACAGGTGGCTGTGCGCCTGTGTGTGCCGGAAACCGGAAGATTATCTTCCCGTTGCGCACATTCGTACCGGGAGGCTGCTCTTCCGGTTTCCGGCACGCACACACTGCCATTACGGCAGTTGGTGCCGAAAAGGTTTGCCAACACTGCCCTATACCATTTCAGACAAATGGTTATCCAACCTCTTCTTGAAAACTCCCAGTGTTGGAGCATTTACAATTTCTGGTGGCAAGTTGTTCCACTGATTAATTGTTCTCACTGTCAGGAAATTCCTCCTTAGTTCTAGGTTGCTTCTCTCCTTGATGAGTTTCCACCCATTGCTTCTTGTCCTGCCTTCAGGTGCTTTGGAGAATAGCTTGACTCCCTCTTCTTTGGGGCAGCCCCTGAGATATTAGAACACTGCTATCCTATCTCCCCAGTCCTTCTTTTCATTAAACATTAAATTGAGTTTCATCTCATTCACTTACCTTCAATTACATTAGGAGAAGAATTAAAATAACCTATTTGTAGATCCCTTATGTAAAGGGGAGGAGAAATTATCAGTTTTTCTTGTTTTTTTTCTTTCCTCAGCATCCAGCCAGGGTGAATTCTATGCGTTTCATGTTTAAATTTATTTGATATTTGGGTTATTTTTTTCTTTTCTTTTTTGTAGACATTTATTTTTTCATTTGTTGTTGCTGTTGTTAGGGTTGGAATTTTCTGTTTTGCATTTCGTTCTTGTTGATAAAACAAAATAAATGTAAAAGAATTAAAAAAAAAAACCCACCTACTAGGAAGACTTTTTTTGAAACAAAATTGCAAATAAAAGTTAACAATCGGTGGCAGCAAAAGGTATTCAATGTATAACCCCCACCCCTTTTTTTAAGATTGCTATTTTCGATGTTCAGAGTTAAGCAACTAAGATGTGTAAAAGAAAAAGAAAAAACTCTATTCAAACCCTGCTTCCTTATTTTATGCCTCAAATGTCTAATGTCATGCCTCTTTGAAAGAGTTAACACAACTTTCCTTCTTTATGCATGCATCTTTGCCTTTCCTAAGACCTTCGAACTTAAAAGACATTTTCCTGCTTTGTACTAACTAGCCTTTATCAAAAATATCAAGAAAGGTTTTTTTTTTTTTCAAAGGAATTTTCATCCATTACTTATTTATTTCAAGGCCAGGCTAACAAAGCCTGTAATTTAAAACGTTTCCTCTTCCCGATGCACTCACGCAGTTTGAAGCTGCCATATTGTAGAAGCTGAGCTCATGTTTATTTAATTTGTTTATTCATTTACTTTTATCATTGTTTTTTCCAGCAGGCATCTCTCTCTCTTTCTCTCTCCCAGGCTGGACACACATCATCCCTGCTGATATAAGATGTTAAACGTTAAAGGTAATGAAACTGCCCTGCCCGTTGAAAGCCAGTATAATAATTCAAGAGTCTCTAGGTAAAAAAAAACAAAACAAGAAACCACATTATACAAATGTTACTAATTCAATTAGACATAGTGGAGCCTCTATAGAACCTCATGCATATGAGATAAGTCTTCTTCCAAACTCCTATCATATAAAAATTGATGAATGTATTTCTAGGATGACTATGATCATGATTTATTACTTATTGCTTGTATGTACACCGAGAGCTTATGCACCGGAGACAAATTCCTTGTGTGTCCATTGTCACACTTGGCTAATAAACTATTCTATTCTATTCTATTCTATTCTATTCTATTCTATTCTATTCTATTCTATTCTATTCTATTCTATTCTATTCTATTCTATTCTATTGTTCTATTGTTCTATTCTATTCCACCCAAGCAGACCCTATCCCATTTCTGACAGATAGCAGTTCAATCTCTTCTTGAAAGCCTCCAGTGATGAAGCTCCCACAACTTCTGAAGGCAACTTCTGTTCCATGGGTTGATTGTTCTCACGGTCATGAAATTTCTCCTTATTTCTAGGTTGAATCTCTCCTTGATCAGTTTCCATGTATTATTCCTTGTCTGGCCTTCAGGTGCTTTGGAAAATAGCTTGACCCCACTCCTCTCTGTGGCAGCCCCTCAAATATTAGAAGATGGCTATCATGTCTCCCTTGGTCCTTCTCTTCACTAGACTAGCCATGCCCAGTTCCTGGAACTGTTCATTGTATGTTTTAGCCTCCAGTCATCTCATCATCTTGGTTGCTCTTCTCTGCATTCTTTCTAGAGTCTCAACATCTTTTTTTATTAGATGCAGTATTCTAGGTGTGGTCTTACTAAGGCTTTATAGTTTGGTACTAGTACCTCGTTTGATCTTGATTATATCCCTCTGTTAATGCAGCTGTCAACTTGCAAAGCTTTCAAGTTGCCATGAGCAGGAGGGAGGGAGAACTGAAGTGAATTCCATACATTCTTTCTGACCGCAATCAGGAGGAGGGTGTTAGGTTTCACAGCCAGCCAAAGTGGTTAATTGGAGAATGTGATTTATGACATGGCCAGAGAGGAGGGGAGAGACAGGGTCATAGGGGAACGTAAATCTACGTAGGATCAGTCCTAACTGCATCCGAGTATTGCCGGAATGTTGCTCCTAATAAATGTCTATATTTCTTTTGAAGTTTGGATCATGGCTCATGAATTAATTAGGGCATCTTTTGGAAACTTGACAGCAGCTTGATTTCACTTGCCCTGTTTGTCTTCTTGGGTGGTAGAATCTTGACCAAACAGCACAGTTCAATGATCTCATACTATCAGTCATCATGGGGAGAGGGCCACCATCTAAAAGAGCCTCTCTGTATATATCAGGGATCCCCAAACTTTGCAGCTTTAAGGCTTGTGGACTTCAACTCCCAGAATTCTCCAACCAGCTAGAATTCTGGGAGTTGAAGTCCACAAGTCTTTAAGCTGCCAAGTTTGAAGACCTCTGGTATATAGGAACAACATGTTTATCCATGTCCCGAAGGTGCTTTTCCAGGAAGCAACTGGATTTTCTTGTTTTTCTTTGAAGACATTTCACTCTTCATCCAAGAAGCGTCTTCAGCTCTGACTGGATGGTGGGGAATGGAAGAAACAAACAAGGAAGTCCAGTTGCTTCCTGAAAAAGCACCTTCAGGATAACCATGACTTGGATGACTGAGAAACTCCATAGACACGTTTATCCACGATTAACAAATTTCAGGAAATCTATCAGACTTTCTGGAAGGAACCTGCTATAAACAAGATCAATGCCACATGAGATTAATGCCTCCTTTGGTAATAGAGGATCCCACAGGGAAACCTGGGGATCCTTTACCAGCTTCCTCACAATGTGCACAATTAATTTCCCAATTTCATTTCTGCACCCCTTTTCTGCCCTTCGATAGCTTGGCTTCGGAGGTGCAATTGTGGCAGAGAGAAAGCAATGCAGCCTATTTCGGACGGATAAATCTAGAATGCAATTGTTTTTTTTATTATTATTATTAAATCCTCTTGATCAAAAATGACACTTCCAGCTTTAATTTATCCCGTCTGGTTTAATGAAATACCCCGGCTCATGTCTCTACTTTATTTAACCGACAATAATATGTGTTTTTAAGTGAGTTATGGGTTCACATAAACATTCATATGAAAATTAAAACTGCATCGGAACACCGTGGAAGCATCTAATCACAAGCCATGGTTAGAACCGAACAGCATGTCGAAAAGATCAGAGCAATAAAAGATTGCAATAAAGAGAGCAGTTTAATATTTTGTGGAAGTTTTTAAGACTGTGTGCTCTGCGACAGTCGCTCTGACAATGAAAACCGAAAGTAATAAACTATATTCTCTTGGCACCTAAAGTCTAAGGATCACAGGATCAAAATCTTCCTGGGAAATCCTGGTTATTTCTACTGGGCCTTTCTTTAAAAGTTTACAAGGATTAGGAATAGTCCCAGGTTTAAGCCTCCTCTCTGAGATAGGCGAGGCCTTTCTACCAGAGATAAGTGAATCTGTCAATTTAATATCTTTCTCGGTTTCTCATTTTATGAACTGTGACTGGGCTTATTTCTGAATTAATTTACTTTCTTGGCCGAGAACTGTCGGCGTAGGTAGGCATCGGTTTTCAAAGCATGCCTTTGATTCTTGTGCTTCTGATGTCTCGGTATGTGCTTTTTGCAATGTTTTCCCTCTTAATCAATTGCATTTTTGTATGCAAGTTCCACCGAGTTTGGTATACCAGCCAGAGGTGGGTTTCAGCAGGTTCTGACCAGTTCTGGAGAACCGGTAGCGGAAATTTTGAGTAGTTCGGAGAACCGGTAGTAAAAATGGCCCCAGCCCCATCTATTCTCTGCCTCCCAAGTCCTAGCTGATTGGGAGGAAATCGGGATTTTGTAGTAACCTTCCTCTGGATTGGGGAGGGAATGGAAATTTTACAGTATCCCTCCCACGCCCACTAAACCGCCCACTAAACCATGCCACGCCCACCAAGCCACACCCACAGAACCAGTAGTAAAAAAAATTGAAATGCACCACTGACATGGGCGTCTACTTAACACGGCTGCAATCAGAATTATTGTTTTAGAATAGAATAACAGAATCGGAAGGGACCTTGGAGGTCTTCTAGTCCAACCCCCTGCTTAGGCAGGCAACCCTACACCACTTCAGACAAATGGTTATCCAACCTCTTCTTCAAAACTCCCAGTGATGGAACACCCGTCCTCTTGAGGAATTATGAAATCATTGTCGTTTGATTTGTCTTGGTGTGCCAGGTTGTTGGTGAGTCAAGCGACATGTGCTACCATTAAAGGTGAGGTTTCTTTATTTCTTTATTCATTTATTGGTTCTACTTATATGCCGCCTGTCAGACTGCGATGCTATCTCAAAATTAAATGAATTTCCAAACTGCCAATCTTTAAGGAAATCTTTCTTTAATTGAGCACAGCCACCGGATCATGACTCCGCGTGGACAAGACTGACCTTTTGCCTCCCAATCCCTCCCTTTCCGATCCCCAAATCTCTGCTTCTCATTGGCTGTCTTCCAAGTCATTCTTCAGACTTCTTTTCCTCGTCATTTCCCAGGAATGTGCCCCCCTCCCCTCATTTCCACGACAACCGGACTTCAAAGGGATTTAGCAGGCAAAAGTTTCAGAGTTTATCTCTCGCTCTCCTTTGCTGTCTATACCAGCGTTGAAACACTGACTGCCCTTCTCCGGAGACTCAGGGCGGCTTACAATGCGTTAAGCAATAGCCTTCATACTTTTGTATATACCTGCTTAGTAGGGCTTTCGAGGCCCCCCTAAGCGGTGTTCTATTTTATACAAAGTCAGCTTATTGCCCCCACAAACCGGGTCCTCATTTTACCTACCTCGGAAGGATGGAAGGCTGAGTCAACCTTGAGCCTGGTGAGATTTGAACTTGGAGTAATTGCAGGCAGCTGGTGCTACTTAACAGCATTTTAGTCTGCTGCGCTACCAAGTCTCTTTAGCCAACCTATAGTTTGATCTGATTCCCCTTTAAAATGTAAATTTTAATTTGTTTTTTTAAAATTATTGGGTGTTTTAAATTTGTCTCGGCCAAATTGTTTAATTCGGTTTTATTCTGTTTTTAAATTTTGTATTTATGTGTTTTATTCTGTGGCTGTTCACCGCCCTGAGTCCTTCGGGAGTAGGGCGGTATACAAATCCAATAAATGAAATGAAATGAAATGAAATGAAATGAAATGAAATGAAATGAAATGATTCCAGGGGTTTTGTTTCACATTCTTCCAGAAATTGTGGAAAGGGAGGGTGAAGCTCGGAGAATGAACCTTCAGCCTCACCTTTCACCCAAGCTATAGATATTCATCACTATTGCATTGTGGAAACTCCACAGAGTGGTATTTGGTGCATTGATTTAAAACATAATTGATTTAAAACCGCACCCCATTCCTAAGAAGTTTGTAAGGGGCGTGTATAAGTGCACCAGCGTGCCTACCGTCCCTGTCCTAATATTCCTTTTTACTTACTCTTTTCATGCATTCAAATTAGAGCCTTGGTCCCTTCCAGTGCTATGATACTGCGTATATGGGGCTAATGCAATGGATGTTGGAGAGACATTGTGATCGCATAACTCTGGGACGCTGCACCCGTCATAAATATGAGTCAGTTGAGGCACCCCAAATGTAAGTAAGTAAGCTTTTATTGTGGTCAGAGACCAAATTAAAATAGACAAAGAAAGGGAGCATATTTTACAAATATGGATAGATCATGGGACAGTACCCAATCAATCTGTACTGTCAATACTAGTGATCCTCTGCCGTCGGGCTTACCTGTCTCTTTTCCCCAAATGTAAATCACGTGACCAGGGCGATGATACTGCCACAGTCATGAGTGTGAAAAATGGTCACAGATCTTCCCACCCCCAGTGTCATTATAACTTCAAACTAAATGAACTATTTATTTTCAAGCTATTTATTATTATAAGCTATTTTCCAAAGCACCCAAGGCCAGACAAGGAATAATGGATGGAAACTGATCAAGGAGAGATTCAACCTAGAAATAAGGAGAAATTTTCTGACAGTGAGAGCAATCAACCACGTTGCCTTCAGAAATTGTGGGAGCTTCATCCCTGGAAGCTTTCAAGAAGAGACTGGACTGCCATTTGTCAGAAATGATGTAAGGTCTCCTGCTTGGGTGGGTGGGTTGGACTAGATGACCTATAAGGTCCCTTCCTACTCTGGTAATCTGTAATCTAATATCTCAATGAAGCGGTCATCACTTTCTATGGATCCTTGTTTGGTTGACTTTGGCAAGATTTGCAAGGTCAAACCTGATTGATTGATTCAACCTAGAAATAAGGAGAAATATCCTGACAGTGAGAGAGCAATCAACCCATGGAACAGAAGTTGCCTTCAGAAGTTGTGGGAGCTTCATCCCTGGAAGCTTTCAAGAAGAGACTAGACTGCCATCTGTCAGAAATGGTGTAGGGTCTCCTGCTTGGGCAGGGGGTTGGACTAGATGACCTACAAGGTCTCTTCCTATTCTGGTAATCTGTAATCTAAAATCTCAATGGTCATCACTTTCTATGATCTTTATTTGATTGACCGTGGAAAGATTTGCAAGGTCATTACAGCAAAAAAAAAAAAAAAATTACAGAGGAGAAATTAGAAAGCAGCATACTTTCTGTCTCCCTCTGGTCTCTGCAAGGATTCTTGGCTGACATCTGAGAGAGAAGCTAGTTCTCAAAAGCCTTGTGCCTGTTTTTTTTTTAAAAAATTGGTCACAGAAGCTTAAGCAGATCCTTCTGATAACGTTCAACCAACTTAAGTGCCCAGCAGACTCCTCTCATCAGTATTTGTGATCACGGAAGAAAGATCGTGTAGTCTAAAAAAAAAAAGAAAAAAAGAAAAAAAAGCTTTCTGTTTCCTTTGATAGGCCTGGAATGTTTAAAGAAGCCAAAGTGAAGGAGATAAATAGATTATTGATCAGAGAGGCATGTAATTCCTTAGCGAATTGGATTTAGCTGCCGCAGCGTGATCAGGCTTCTGCCATAAATCTCTTTTGGGATCGATAACCCTGCCTTGCAACGAAGCCAGCTTTTGTTGCTAGGACCAGCATAAGTCGAGGCACCAAAGCAGGGCTGGGCTTCAAAAATTTTAGCAAGGGGTTCTCTGCCCAGTTGCTAGGTGGGTGTGGCTATGGTGGGCGTGGCCTAGTTGGCCTCCTGCACCACGGCGGAGGGGGCGTTTTTGCCCTCCCCAGGTTCTGGAGGCTTTTCTCGAGCCTCCGGGAGGGTGAAAATGGCCTCCCCAGGCCAACTCTTTTATTCTGCGGATTGTCTTCAGAAGTTGAGGATGCCCCATCAAAGACATTCTACAGCCATTTGTCTGAATTCTTCCTCTGGAGTGGGGTGGAAATGGAGATTTTACAGTATCCTTCCCCTTGGAGTGGGGTGGAAATGGAGATTTTGCAGTATCCTTCCCCCTGGAGTGGGGAGGGAATGGGGATTTTACAGTATCCTTCCCCCTGGAGTGGGGTGGAAATGGAGATTTTACAGTATCCTTCCCCCTGGAGTGAGGTGGAAATGGAGATTTTACAGTATGCTTCCCCCTGGAATGGGGTGGAAATGGAGATTTTACAGTATGCTTCCCCCTGGAATGGGGTGGAAATGGAGATTTTGCAATATCCTCCCCCTGCCAGGCCCACCAAGCCATGCCACGCCTACCAAGCCATGCCACGCCCACCAAGCCACGCCCACAGAACCGGGAGTAAAAAGTTTTGAATCCCACCACTGGGAGGTGGGCTGTCTGCATCAGCTCCCCTCTTTATAAAGGCCAGCGGGGAGCTAATGACTGGGCAATGGCACTGCCTGGGTGAAGATGAAGTGCCAAAGACATTTTTTCCAATCATTCTGTTGGCATTAAGCCAGCCGGGTTCTGTTTCTCATTGGATCATAACTTGCCAAGCCGAGCCGTTGCTATTTCCAACCGTCTTTCTGGCAGGGGAATTGAATTTACTCCCTGCCGATTTCATTGCAAAGGCACAAAGATGAATTCGGTGATGCACCCAGGCAGGGCAAACCCGATTTCTGCCAGACCAGACCAGGAAGAAGAACTCCTCCTGCTGATTGTTAGTTGGCTTAATAAACAAATAACTTGAAAGTTCGTCTAGTCTCTGGAGAAATGGAGGATGGGATCCTTCCGGGTTGGCCAACAAAACAGGGTACATGAGGATCACTCTTCTTCACAAAGAGTCCTTTTGGACTCTGGTGAAAAGTCTACTTCTTCAGCAATCTTGAAGGGCTTTCTCAGGATAGTCTACTCTCTGGAGGAAATCGTGGAGTGGAATCCTTATGGGTTGGCCAACAAAACGGATTCTTTGAGGATGGTTCTTTCCATGCTGATTTTTTTTAAAGGTCTTTTTGAACTCTGGTGAAAAGTCTACTTCTTCAGCAATCTTGAAGGGCTTTCTTAGGATAGTCTACTCTCTGGAGGAAATCGTGGAGTGGAATCCTTATGGGTTGGCCAACAAAATGGACTCTTTGAGCATGGTTCTTTCCTGGGGTTTTTTTTTTTAAGGTCTTTTTGGACTCTGGTGAAAAGTCTACTTCTTCCCCAGCAAGGCTGGCTGGGGAACTCTGGGAATGGAAGCCCACACACCTGAAAATGACCCGGGTTGACATCTCTATTGTAAGTTTCCAAAACATAGCAAGGCACAGAGTAGCCACAAGACTGAGTAACTGCATGTGGATCTTCATTAACAATGTAGTATAATTTCTTTGCCACCAGAAATCATGTTCAGAAACAGAATAAAGTGAAACTTTTTCTCAAAACACAAGCAATTGTTTCTCTTTTCCTTCCGAGCTTCAAGATTTCTAACCCTGCAGACTAGGATTCCAGAACGAAGGAGACCAGTTCAATAAGAAAGAGACAAGTCAAATCTGTGGCAAGAATGATGATAGTGTTGCCGTTTCTGTTGTAACAGTCTCCATCACAAACTTTTGGAAAACGATGAAGCTTCTCTAAATTGTGAGCCTCAAGAGGTCCAGTGGCTTTTATGAACACACAGCAATCTTGAAGAGCTTTCTTAGGATTGTCTACTCGCTGGAGAAAATCATGGAATGGAATCCTTATGGGTTGGCCAACAACTCTTTGAACGTGTTTTTTCCTCCCCTCTTTTTGGACTCTGGTGAAAAGTCTTCAGCAATCTTGCAGGACTTCTGAGATGGAAGTATTCTACTTGAGTCCTACAAGAGTCCTACAGCTTTTCCGAGGAGCAAAACCTTCCTCTATCATTTGGTGACAAGTGGCTTGAGAAAGCACTTTCCCAAAAATAGTGTGTGGGGGCCAAGAAAAAACTAAGACAGATTTCATTTTATTTACGCTGAATTAAAGATCAGGAGAGTTTCACCATTATTTCAGGGTCACGCATTTCTTTCATATTGTCCATTACTTCAACTGTTATCATTTGTGAGCAACTTCTGATGGTTTTTGAAGGAGCGACGTCCAAAGATTGTGAAGGATGCATGCGGATATCAATTATGACTTCTTCCATAGCTCCTTTAATTTGTGCGTCTCTGTTTGAGTTTTGATAGCAGAGAGTCTTTGTTGAACTGTGAGGTCCTTGGTGCTCTCTGAGCTTGGTTATTTTCTTGCAAATGTCTCACTACCCAACTAGGTAACCTCATCAGTTGCTAGAAGAGAAGGGATGGGAGGAGGAGGAGGTGCAGGAGGAGGAGAGGAGGAGGTGGAGGAGGAGGACTGTGGGATCCTTGGTGCTCTCTGAGCTTGTTTCTTTTCTTGCAGATATGTCATCACCCAACTAAGTAACATCATCACCGTTTGAGTTTGTATCCTTTGTAGCATGTAAACATTATTCTACCGCTCAGCAGATTTGGTGGGAGACAGAGAACCATTTCATTTAATATTTTGCATGCCGGTGCAAACGTCCCCAAAAATCGATTGATATTTCCCAGAAGTTTTAGCCGAGTCCTTTTTTTTTTTTTTTTTCCCTTCTCTTCCTCCTTTTAAATAATGCTGTGGATTTCAGCCACGCAGTCTCTCTCTGTGTGTGTGTATTCAGGACAGCTTATTTTTAGACATGAAATGGCATAAATGAGAATGACATTATTGCCTTGCCCAGTTTTTGGAGAAAGGAAATATAATAAAGTCTGGATTTAACAGAGGCTTTCTTGAAATGAAGCCTCGGCTGAATCACAGGTTCAAAACACACCTGACCGTCAGAGCCAAGTAAGAACATTGGGGCTTGAATGTTTTGAAGGCACATATCCCTTTATCAGACAGTGGCGGGGTAGAAAAGATATCCCAATGCTTATTAAAGTGAGATCAGTGGTTTATAAATTTACCGTATTTTTCAGAGTACGAGATGCCCCTAAAAAAGAGTGAAAATTTTGGTGTGTCTTATACACCAATGGGACATAGTGGCTCAGTGGCTAAGACGCTGAGCTTGTCGATCGAAAGGTTGGCAGTTCTTAGTGGGCACAGCCGTGAGCGTCACTATTTCACCAGGTTATACCTACAGTAAATAAAGATATACTGAAATTCCTGAATCCTCTAACTTTTGCAACATTTGGGAACCAGATCCTGGATCAGTGATGAAATCCAATTTTTTTTTTACTACCGGTTCTGTGGTCGTGGTTTGGTGGGCATGGTGTGGCTTGGTGGGCGTGGTGTGGCTTGGTGGACGTGGCAGGGGAAGGATATTGCAAAAATCTCCATTCCCGCCCCACTCCAGGGGAAGGATACTGCAAAATCTCCATTCCCCACCCCACTCCAGGGGAAGGATACTGCAAAATCTCCATTCCCCACCCCACTCCAGGGGAAGGATACTGCAAAATCTTCATTCCCACCGCACTCCAGGGGAAGGATACTGCAAAATCTCCATTCCCACCCCACTCCAGGGGAAGGATACTGCAAAATCTCCATTCCCACCCCACTCTGGGGCCTTCTAGAGGTGGCATTTGCCAGTTCTCTGAACTGCTCAAAATGTCAGCTACCGGTTCTTCAGAACCTGTCAGAATCTGCTGGATTTCACCCCTGTCCTGGATTTATTAAATAATGTGAGATTGGAGGCCCGGAGTTGAGAAGAAGCTCCATTGGGCAGGAAAAGAGGTGACTTTCAGTGCAAATCTTACATTTTTGGGATAATATTCTGAGGATAATAGGGGATCTCAGACCATCCTCCCTCCCTTCCTTCCTAGCTGCAAATATACACCTAAATTCAAAAGCAACTTGCATAATTTAGTTTCAGTTTCTCTCTCTGGTCTGCCCTTTTTTATGTTTTTTTTTTCCCCATTTAGAGGCAATGAATAATCTTAACATTTTCTGGGGCACCGAAGCACAAAGAATGGAAGATCAATAGCCAGGGGATTAAATGCAAGACAAGCACTATTTCTAATGAGAGAACCACCCAGATTCTTTATTTAAATTATATATATATATACATATATACAGAGAGAGAGAGAGAGAGAGAGAGAGAGAGAGAGAGAGAGAGAGGAGAGAGAGAGAGAGAGAGAGAGAGAGAGAGAGGAGAGAGAGAGAGAGGATGTAATCTGACCATCCTTGTCTACTGAAAGGTCAGCAAAGCATCCCTACGGTTTCAAGTAAAAATTGTAGGGATTTCCAACTTTGATTTGTTTCTCGAGTAGCTTAGTTCTCTTTTCATTTCATCCATTTAGCGTGCAGAGGATAGATAGTAGATAGATAGATAGATAGATAGATAGATAGATAGATAGATAGATAGATACAAACAGACAGGACAGACATTCAGAGAGTTGAGAGAAACAGAGAAATGATAGAGAGATTGGATGGATGGATAGAGATTATAAATAGATTAGATAGATAGATAGATAGATAGATAGATAGATAGGTAGGTAGATAGGTAGATAGATAGATACAGACAGAGAGATAGACAGGCATAAATAGAGAGAGCGAGAGAAAGAGAGAGAGAGATTAGATGGATGGATCGATGGATGAATAGAGAGACAGACAGACAGATGCGAGAGAGAAAGAGAGAGATGATAGAGAGAGAAAGAGAGAGATGATAGAGAGAGAAAGAGAGAGATTAGATGGATGGATGGATGGATGGATAGAGAGAGAGACAGACAGACAGACAGATGAGAGAGAGAGAGAGAGAAAGAAAGAGAGTAGATGGATGGATGGATAACTGGCTAGTCTAGTGAAGAGAAAGACCAGGGGAGACACGATAGCAATGTTCCAGTATTTGAGGGGCTGCCACAGAGAGGAGGAAGGTTCCAAGGCACTCGAAGGTCAGACGAGGAATAATGGATGGAAACTGATCAAGGAGAGATTCAACCTGGAAATAAGGAGAAATTTTCTGACACTGAGAACAATCAACCCGTAGAACAGAAGTTACCTTCAGACGTTGTGGGAGCTTCATCCCTGGAAGCCTTCAAGAAGAGACTGGACTGCCATCTGTCAGAAATGGTTTAGTGTCTCCTGCTTGGACAGGGGGTTGGACTAGATGACCTACAAGATCCCTTCGAACTCTGTTCATCTGTATATCTCATCATTCAAATATAGACTCTGAAGTCTATATTTGAGGTTCGACTCCGTCCTACCTCCTCTTAGGACTCTTGCAATCTTTCTCCTTTCCTAAACCTTTCTTAAATCCAGCTTAACACGCTCATGAGATTGATTTCAGGCTTGGTTTGACGACCTTCCCCGTTCGTTTGAGCTCGTTCCTCTGTTTGCAAGCTTGTAAATTAGACAGAACAGCCAGCCCATCGACGCCTCTTCTTACGCCGGAAATTGTGCAGCGAGAAATGTCAGCCATTTAATGCCTGCCTCCTAGTGTCACTTCTACCCCACTTCAAAGAATGGCTACACACGCTTCCTTGCCGTTTCTTGACAAAAACAAATGTTACTAAACTGCTAACCTTTCTCCATCATTCTCTGATTGACAGGGTGGGAAAACTCTCTTCCCTTCCAGTGCCTGACGCTCGTGGGGTGTTTTGAATAGAATAACAGAGCTGGGAGGGACCTCGGAGGTCTTCCAGTCTAACCCCCTGTTCAAGCAGGAGACCCTATGCCATTTTTGAGAAATGGTTGCCCGATCTTTTCTTAAAACCTTCAGTGTTGGAGCACCTACAACTTCTCAAGGCAAGCTGTTCCACCGACTGATAATCCTTACTGTTGTCTTACTTATGCGGTGGCTCAGTGGCTAAGACGCTGAGCTTGCCGATCGAAAGGTCGGCAGTTCAGCGGTTCGAATCCCTAGTGCTGCCGCGTAACGGGGTGAGCTCCCGTGACTTGTCCCAGCTTCTGCCAACCTAGCAGTTCGAAAGCAGGTAAAAAAAATGCAAGTAGAAAAATAGGGACCACCTTTGGTGGGAAGGGAACAGCGTTCCGTGCACCTTTGGCATTGAGTTATGAGCCACATGACCACGGAGACGTCTTCGGACAGCGCTGGCTCTTCGGCTTTGAAACGGAGATAAGCACCGCCCCCTAGAGTCAGGAATTTATTTATTTATTTATTTATTTATTTATTTATTTATTTCAATTTGTATACCGCCCTTCTCCTCGTGGACTCAGGGCTGTGAACAGCCAGAGCTGTTGATTAGCATGATTAGCACATATGTGTGAGGGGAACCTCAACCTTTACTGTTGGTTTTGGTTCCTTGACCTAATCAGTGTCAGTCAAGACCACTCATTGTTGCTCAAGCAGAAGACAAAAGCGCCCATTCACACATACCAAACTTCTCGATCTTTAAGATTTTCATCCATGGGATCCTTCCCACGGTCTCTCTAACTGTGGAAATCAACTCCTTTAAACTCTAAGACACTATTTTTTTTGGGGGGGGTTTTTTTTTTTTTTAATTTGATTTATATGCCACCCTTCTCCGGAGACTCAGGGCGGCTTACAATGCGCTAAGCAATAAGTTTGATTTTGTTCTATTGGACTGTGGTTGAAATGCATTACCGCAGGCTACTTCTGCTGCCTGCCAGCTGCCTGCAGTTCAATTCTCACTGTCTCAAGGTTGACTCAGCCTTCCATCCTTCTGAGGTCAATAAAAGGAGGACCCAGATTGTTGGGGAGCAAGAGGCTGACTCTGTAAACCGCTTAGAGAGGGCTGTAAAGCATTGTGAAGCGGTATATAAGTTTAAATGCTAGTCCTCTTTTGCTTGTGTCTGCATTGTATTGAATTCCAATAGAACGTGCTCTGCCAAGTTCCTGCAACTTCAATCCCCTCTATCATTTCTCCTCTGTTAGTAAGTATTAAGTAAGGATGACTCTCTAGTTCCCTCTTCTACCTTTCGGATGACAAAGTTGTCAGCTAGGCTCGTCAGGATCCTGTTTGATCTCCCACTTGATGCAGAGTTTGTCTTCCAGTTGAGGTCAGGCTAAAGACCCCTATTATTACCATGGTGTGTTTCCTACATGCATTAGTTAACCGGTTAGCAAAAAGTTCAACTATTTCTTCTGTTTGGTTGGGTGGCTTCTGGGGTACACCTATGGCCACCCAACCAAGCCTTTTGCCTTTTATGTTGACCCATATGCATTCAAGGAGCAGGATGGTGAGGTGGCCTAGAGGTGGAGGTCTCACTTCACAATCAGGAATCTGTGAGTTCAATCCTAGGTAGAGGCAGATATTTCTCTCTCTGGGCACAATGAGAATAGATCTATTGAACTAAGCTCCACATTGGCAACAGGAAGGGCATCCGGCCAGTAAACACTCAGCTCCATTCAATTGCCCAGACTCCACCCTGCAAGGGATTATGCGGTCGGAAGAAGAAGAAGAGGAGGAGGAGGAGGAGGAGGAGGAGGAGGAGGAGGAGGAGGAGGAGAAGAAGAAGAAGAAGAGGGGCGGAGGAGGAGGAGGAGGAGGAGGAGGAGGAGGAGAAGAAGAAGAAGAAGAAGAAGAAGAAGAAGAAGAAGAAGAAGAAGAAGAAGAAGAAGAAGAAGAAGAAGAAGAGG
>JAKOOJ010000031.1:662309-789809 GCA_022577455.1 Arizona elegans
AGAAACGAGCTGGGTTTGAAGGAGAGACCACTTAAAGCCAGGCAAGCTTTGTTACTTAGGTTGTAGATAAGATGTAGGAGAGGTTTTTTTGCAGTATTATTATCATTATTTTTATTATTACAATTACACGTACAACACAGTGGTGAGTTTCAAATTTTTTTACTACCGGTTCTGTGGGTGTAGCTTGGTGGGTGTGGCATGGCATGGCTTGGTGGCAGGGGAAGGATACTGTAAAATCGCCATTCCCACCCCACTCCAAGGGAAGGTTACTGCAAAATTTCCATTTCCTCCCGATCAGCTAGGACTTGGGAGGCAGAGAATAGATGGGGCTGGGGCCAGTCAGAATTTTTACTACCGGTTTCTCCAAACTATTCAAAAATTTCTGCTACCGGTTCTCCAGAACTGGTCAGAACCTGCTGAAACCCACCCTCTGGTACAACAACATGAAATCACAGCTGCCAGGACTTTACCGAGTCTTCTCCTTTATTTGACTGCCATCTGTCAGAAATGGTGCAGGGACTCCTGCTTGGGCGGGGGGGTTGGACTAGATGACCCATAAGGTCCCTTCTGTTGTGACCTAGGCCCAAGTAGTTATTACCAGACACAATCAATATATTGTATTAGAACAGCTGGAGAATTACTTCATTCTCAGTTTAGTCCAATTTAAGTCCAAAACAAATTCTTCATAAACAGTCCTTTGGCTTTATCACCAACCTTTGTTTACTTTGGCACCCTGCCAAAGGCTTTTCTTGGCAAAAGTTCAGAAGCAAGAGATGCCGACAAGAAACAAATTTAGCAACGTTGCTTTCCTACAAAAGATCCCAAAAGCCGTTGCTGCTCTTTTAAGCCTTATGGGAGGGGCCAATCATCTCCTGGCCTTACTCCTGAGTCATCCTTTTTGCTTTAGCTAATCTTGCCCTCTGGCAGCTCTGCGTATGCGTAAACTAGGAACAGGCTCCTCCTGTTCCTCTGCCTCTCTGCTATTTGCCTCTGGAGGCTCCAGAGTCTGTGCATCGCTCTCAGATGGCCCTGGCATCATCTCTGCCTTTGACGCAGAGCCCTCATCTGAGCCTTCCCCAGACTCCAGGACTGGCCCATTGTCCTCCTCAGCCTCCTCACTGTCTGACTCCTCTGCCAGCTCTGCAGGCTGCTGGAGGACCACAACACCTTCCAACTCTGTTATTTTGTTATTTGCACTGAGTTCTTAAAAAAAAAAAACTTTCGATGTTATCATTATTACTATTACTACAATTGCTATTAAGGTTCATGGACCATGTCTTATTTTGACCTCTTTCGGTGAGTCCTCGACTTACGGCCACAACTGACCCCAAAGTTTCTGTTGCTAAGCAAGACGTATTTTGATCACGTGACCGTGGGGGATGCTTGCCACAGTCGTAAGTGTGAAAATCTCCCTCTTCTCAGTGCTGTTGTAGCTTCAAACGGTCGCTAAACGAAGCGAGTTGTAAGTCGAGAACGACCTGTACATTTCTTTTTTTCCACCCCAGGTTCCGATTCTCCAAAGTGAACAGTTTGAGAGAATTTTACTCCCTTTAAACGTGAAATGGAGGGACTTTATTTTTCTATATGAAAGGGCCTACCAGAGGCTTAAGGAGAGCAGACACCTTCTCTGAAATTGGGGATAGGGAAGAAAAAAAAGTAAATCCATTTCAGCCACTGTAGATTTATTTGAAATAAACTCAGGAGTATTTTTTGTTTTTGTTTTTCCTCCCTTCGGAAATCCCAGCCGAGGTTGTCATCAGTTGGACAGAATTTCTCTCTGAACCATCAAAGGGCCCATCAGTCAAATTGGAGCAAGATCTTCAACGCCAATTACTTTTCCCTGCTTCCTTATTTCATACCTTCTTCCTTTTCTCAGAGATGGCTCACACTTTGTCAGCATTTTCTGGGGGGAAAAAAAAAAAAAAAACAAACCACCCCAAAACTTGATTGATAAACATTACCCCGTCAAGGTCTTTATGAAATCTGTTTCTTCAGGCTGATTGTTGACTTTCCCCATCCCTGGAGAAATGGAGAAAAGGGATTGGTGTATTTTTTATTTGCAAGCCTATTTGCCGAAGGAGTACAAGTTAGAATATAGAATAACAGAGTTGGAAGGGACCTTGGAGGTCTTCTAGTCCAACCCCCCTGCTTAGGCAGGAAACCCTACACCACTTCAGACAAAATGGTTATCCAACCTCTTCTTAAAAACTTCCAGTGTTGGATCATTCACAACTTCTGGAGGCAAGTTGTTCCACTGATTAATTGTTCTAAACTGTTAGGAAATTCCTCCTTAGTTCTAGGTTGCTTCTCTCCTTGATGAGTTTCCACCCATTGCTTCTTGTCCTGCCCTCAGGTGCTTTGGAGAATAGCTTGACTCCCCTCTTCTTTGGGGCAGCCCCTGAGATATTGGAAGACTGCTATCATGTCTCCCCTAGTCCTTCTTTTCATTAAACTAGACATACCCAGTTCCTGCAACTGTTCTTCATATGTTTTAGCCTCCAGTCCCCTTTATCATCTTGGTTGCACCCATTGGAAAGGAGATGATTGATGACTGGGAATTTGCCAATATTAATCAATGGAAAGATTTGAGTTCAGAAGTTGTGGATGCTCCAACACTGGAAGTTTTTAAGAAGAGATTGGACAGCCACTTGTCTGGAATGGTTGGACTAGAAGACCTCCAAAATGGTTAGTTGACCAATTCATCTAGCTTCCAAAACTGACTAAATTACCCCAACATTGGGTAAAAGTGCATTTTTCTTTGGGTAACGATACACGAACTCATGACCTATCCCAATAGGGATGATAAAATTGACTTAAAGGTTGTCACCCATACTAAAGTTTATTTGAACCACTCCCAAAGTATTCTTACGAAGATGACAATGGATGAAATTATCAGTTGAAATGATATCAAGCTCATTCAATTATACTGGGGTTTTTAAAAATATAATATAGGTATTCCTCAAATTATGATCTTTCCTTCAGCGACCATTCGAAGCTACAAAAGTCGCTGATGGAAGGGATTTACAACAGCTCCTGGATAGCCATAGCACTTAGACTTATACCCTGCTTCACAATGCTTTTACTCTCTAAGCGGCTTACAGAGTCAGCCTATTGCCCCTTACAATCTCGGTCCTCATTTTACCAACCTCAGAAGGACAGAAGGCTGAGTCAAACTTGAGCCTGTCATAACTGAACTACTGGCTATGGGCAGAATTAGCCTGCAATGCTGCATTCTCACCACTGTTCCACCACAGAAAGGAGGGAGGGAGGGAGGGAGGGAGGGAAAGGAAAGGAAAGGAAAGGAAAGGAAAGGAAAGGAAAGGAAAGGAAGGAAGGAAGGAAGGAAGGAAGGAAGGAAGGAAGGAAGGAAGGAAGGAAGATAGCAATAGCACTTAGACTTATATACTGCTTCACAGGGCTTTACAGCCCTCTCTAAGCAGTTTCCAGAGCCACTCATGCCCCCAACAACTTGGGTCCTCATTCTACTGACCTCGGAAGGATGGAAGGCTGAGTCAACCTTGAACCGAGCAAGAATCAAACTGCTGACAGCGGCGGAGTCAGCCTGCAATACTGCATTCTTACCACTGCGCCACCACGATTCACCACGAATGTTCAATAAAACTTTCTGTTATTAACCTTCGGATAACGAAGGAAAAAGTTGAGGAAGCTGGGGTTTTTTTCCCCCGTAATCATTTAACGCTGACTATTGAGGGCGAATCGCTGGCCCCCACGGAGAGGGCTTGCAACTTGGGCGTCCTCCTGGATTCACGGCTGTCTTTAGAAGAGCACTTGACAGCCGTGACCGGGGAGGATTTTTCATCAGGTTCGCCTGATTCGCCAGTTGTGTCCCTTTCTGGATCGGGACTCCCTACACACAGTCACTCATACTCTCGTCAC
Organism: Arizona elegans; assembly: GCA_022577455.1. Taxonomy (NCBI): domain Eukaryota; kingdom Metazoa; phylum Chordata; class Lepidosauria; order Squamata; family Colubridae; genus Arizona; species Arizona elegans. Next base: position 666,207 of record JAKOOJ010000031.1, read on the forward strand.
GTCCCGCCTGGACTATTGTAATGCTCTCTACATGGGGCTCCCCTTGAGGAGCACCCGGAGGCTCCAACTGGCGCAGAGTGCGGCCGCGCAGGTGGTTATGGGAGCAACATGGCGCTCCCGTGTGACACCTCTCCTGCGCGAGCTGCACTGGCTCCCGGTGGTCTTCCGGGTGCGCTTCAAGGTTTTGGTTACCACCTTTAGAGTGCTCCATGGCTTAGTAAATAACCATGGCTTGGTTATTTACAGGACCGCCTACTACCACAAACAGCCTACCACCGGCTGGTATGCTCCTCCAGGTGCCATCAGCCGAGCACTGTCGACTGGCGGCCCCCAGGGGGAGGGTCTTCTCTGTGGGGGCACCCGCTATCTGGGACGAGCTCCCCCCGGAGATACGGAGGATCCCAGATCTGCGCACTTTCCGCCGTGCTCTTAAGACCCTCCTATTCCAGCAAGCCGACCTGGCCTAATTTTTCTCCCCTTTCTTTTTAAATTTTTAAACTGAAATTTTAATTTGTTTTAAATTATTGGGATTTTTCATTGTCTTGGGCTAAATTATTTAATTTGGTTTTAACTTTTGTATTTCTGTATTTTTATTCTGTGCCTGTTCACCACCCTGAGTCCTTCGGGAGTAGGGCGGTATACAAATTTAATAAAACATAAACAAACAAACAAAACAAACGCTTATAACTCCAGCCTTATTAGGTTGTAAAACCCATATTCCTCGCAGCTTCAAGTCTCGTTGCTTATGTCCTTTGAAAGGTGCTGAAATCCCAGAAAAGAAAACAGATTGGGTGTTTTTTTTTAAAAAAAAGATACTTCAGGAGGAAAAAAAAAATTGATGTTCACTTCAGGAAGAATGTTAGGAGGGAGTCTTGTTGGTAAAGATGATTGTCTAGACAGTGAGAACAAACTCTTTCCAAAAGAAAAAAGAAAAAGAAATACTCGATAGCATTTGAAAAATCTCGGGACCGAGCAACTCCGAAGGGGAGCCAGAGTGCTTTTAAATCTGTCTCATCCTTGTTAATAGCTGATGCCCAATGCATGCCAGCCTAAGCTGAAATCTCAAGAGGGGAGAGATAATCACTGGAGGAAAGATTTGAAGTGCCAGCAAGTTTCCGCCATAATCAGCCGGCAAACAAGGAGGCAGATTTACACCGTTCCCCAGACTTTCTGTCTAAACCCGATGGCTCAGAAGCCAAGAGCCAGGATTTTCTTCTAACCCAATTTTTCTTGCCACCTGTTTTCTAAAACTTCAGTTTTTTTCAGGACAGTATTTGGGGTTTGGGTATATAGACAGCCCGGCTGGCAAAAGGGCTGGGCTGCGACTGCTACTGAAATTGGGGGGAACGACACCGTCTGTGTCTGAAGGTCAAAGTTATGGTAGGAACCCAAAATGTTCTTTTGAGTGGATGGCCAAAGGGAATTATTTAGGGGGACACCTTCCAGAGCTGTAGATATAAAGTATGTTAAAAATCAAAGCACAGGAGCTTCTTCTTCTTCTTCTTCTTCTTCTTCTTCTTCTTCTTCTTCTTCTTCTTCTTCTTCTTCTTCTTCTTCTTCTTCTTCTTCTTCTTCTTCTTCTTCTTCTTCTTCTTCTTCTTCTTCTCCTCCTCCTCCTCCTCCTCCTTTTTCCACCTCGTCCTCCTCCTCTTCTTCTCCTCCTCCTTCTCTGTCTCCTCCTCCTCCTCCTCATCTTCTTCTTCTTCCTCCTCCTCCTCACCTTCTTCTTCTTCCTCCTTTTCTTCCTCTTCCTCTTCCTCCTCTTCTTCTTTTCCTCCTCCTCCTCCTCCTTCTTCTCCTCCTCCTCCTCCATCACCACCAACTCCTCCTCCTCATCTTCTTCTTCTTCCTCCTCCTCCTCACCTTCTTCTTCTTCCTCCTCCTCCTCCTTTTCTTCCTCTTCCTCTTCTCCTCTTCTTCTTTTCCTCCTCTTCCTCCTCCTCCATCACCACCAACTCCTCCTCCTTCTCCTTCTCCTCCTTCTTTTTCCATCTCCTCCTCCTCCTCCTCCTTCTCTGCCTCCTCCTCCTCTTCCTCTTTCTCCTCCTTCTCTATCCTGTAGTGGATCCTCACTGTAGGAAATGTTTAATGAGAGCGCGATGCGCCTTCTTTATCTTTGGCTAAAGAAAACCAAATAAAAGATCAATGGAAGCCTCTCATATTTATCTGTTAGCAGGGCACCAAAACAATAATTTTGCCAGCCTAGATGAAATTTTGCAATTCCTGGCTTCTGCTTTCCAAAACAGATGGCAAGCTAGGGGCAGGATGTATCTTAACTTATACACCAAATGCATAATTTTCCTCTGGAAAGGCTTTTTTTTTTCTTTCTTCCTCTTTAATAAATAAATAAACACACTAGATTTTGCAACCAAAAGCAGCAGTGAAGGACCTCTTCTGAGTAACTGACATTCAAGAGCCATTAGCGTCTTCCTTCAGCTCAAACGTCGCTAGAAAGAAATGACAGTGACATTCTAAAAGAGTCCATTGTGTCATTTTGATTTACCAAAAAATAAAGAGAGCGAGAGAGAATTAAAACATGAATTTTAAATTAAGTAATAAACAGTCTGGAAAGACAGATGGAAACGCAAGCTCAGCTAACCACAAGGAAACTTACCATCTCAGCTATTGCCTTCTTCTTTCAAACAATCTCATCAAATTTTTCTTATTGGTCATCCCAACAATGCTCTTTCATCCATCAAGGGTCAAACACCACATCTGGGGATTTGTTTATTTAAATATATTGATATTCCCCACCCATCCAATTCCCATAAGGCAGGGGTCGGCAATCTTAAACACTCAAAGAGCCATTTGGACCCGTTTCCCACAGAAAAGAAAACACCGGGAGCCACAAAACTAACATATGTAGTTGGATTAAATGTTCTGTTTACTTCTGAAGCTTTTCTTTTCCTGGATTTATCCATGGTTGGCCTACCTGGGTTGAAAAGCTCAATAAATCATGTGCCGGTGGGTGTTGCACATTGGAGGTTGTGATGCATATTTTGAGCGACAGGGAGCTGCAGCAGAGGGATGAAAGGGTTGCTGACCCCTGCTATAAGGAAAACTGGTTTGTATTTTCAGAAGAACAGAAGAAGAGAGTTGGACGGGACCTTGTAGGTCATCTCCTGCCCATGCAGGAGACCCTACACCATCTCTGACAGATGGCAGTCCAGTCTCTTCTTCAAAGCTTCCAGGGATGAAGCTCCCATAACTTCTGAAGGCATTTGGGTTTTGAGTTTTGAAGCTAACATAGTCCTAGGCTGCATCAACAGAAGGATAGCATCAAGATCTTGGGAAGTCATAGTGCTGCATTATATTACACTAGTGAGGCCACACTTGCTTGCAGTTTTGGTCACCATATTATAAAAACAATGTTGAGTCTCTAGAAAGAGTGCTGAGAAGAGCAACAAAGATGGTTAGGGAATTGGAGGCTATAATCAATGAAGAACAGTTAACGGTATATCAAGTTTAATGAAGAGAAGGACTAGGGGTGACATGATAACAGTGTTCCAATATTTGAGGGGCTCTCACAGAGAAGAGGGAGTCAACATATTCTCCAAAGCCCCGAGGGCAGAACAAGAAGCAATCGATGGAAATCATCGGAGAAAGGTCCTAGCTGGAAATAAGGAGGAATTTCCTGATGGTGAGAACAATTAATCAATGGGACAGCTTTCCTCCTGGAGTTGTGGATGCTCCATCACTGGAGATCTTCAAGAAAAGATTGGACGTTCATTTGTCCAGGTTGATATAAAGACTGCTGGCTTGGGCAGGGGGCTGAAGACCTCCAGAGTCCCTTCCAGTTCTACGAGTCTACGATTCTACGATTCCACAATTCTATGATTCCATGATTCTACAATTCTATGATTCGACAATTCCACGATTCTATGATTCCACAATTCTACAATTCCACGATTCTACAATTCCACGATTCTACGATTCCACAATTCCACGATTCTACAATTCCACGATTCTATGATTCCAAGATTCTACGATTCTATGATTCCAAAATTCTACAATTCTATGATTCCACGATTCTACAATTCTATGATTCCACAATTCCATGATTCTATGATTCCACGATTCTACGATTCCATGATTCTACAATTCCATGATTCCATGATTCTATAATTCCACGATTCCACGATTCCACGATTCTACGATTTTACGATTCTACGATTCTATGATCCTAAAATTCTAATTTCTACAATTCCACGATTCTATGATTCAATGACTTCCAGGAAATTATCAGATTGGGGGAATCTCCAAAGACCCTTGGAGAAAGTCCCCTGAAAAACCCCTCCCATGAAAACTATGGATGTTATGGAAGTTTCCCGGAAGTCAAATTAACTCCAACAAAATTTCACTTCTTACTTTTTAAACAAGCAGAAGGACTCCTAGGCGCTCGTCTGCAGTGCAGCCATCAACCAAGCCACCAGCCTTCTCCCCTCCTTTGCAATTTTCTTCATTTTGGCTTCATCAAATCTTTGTTCACTTGTTTCCACTTCGGAAGAAATTACATTTCACCTCCTTTGCTTGTTTCCTCGGGTGCCTCCTTTCATCTCCCATCGTAATCTTCAATAATGACTTATTTATTTTGCTTTTCCCTTTTTTCTCTGGCTTTCTCTTTCTTGAAAGCGAGAGCTGACCTCTCCCTTTTCTGTTCTCCGGTGGCTTCAAAACATGTTGTTTGCGAATTTAATTGACTTCTTCGCTCTCTTTCATACAATCCGGGTGACTTTATTTATTCAGATGTGGTCATCCACACATCTCTTTTGTTTGTTTGGCTGGTCTAATTTCAGCCTGAGTAAGAAATTAGAAGATGCAACGTTCCACCTTGGCTCGGCTCTAATTACTATTGAGCCTGTGAATGGAGTTTAATTTTGAAAGGCAAGTAGTACATAGATCTGATCTTAAGATAGAACCAGGAACACATCGGCAGTTGTAGCCACAAATGTTAACTACCAGTAATGACTTTTTTTTTTTAAAAAAAAATGTTTAATTCTGTCGTAGCTTGAGATACAGATGTTCCAAGAATTATTATTATTATTATTTTTGGATTTGGATTTGTTTCTAAGCCAAATTGGAGGACTTAATTTCTGGAGGATTAGATATCTCAAAAGATGCCAAAGAGTGGAAGTTTCATTTTTTATTCATGCTAAAGAGAGAAAATGCAGCCGTGCGGGGGATTATGGGAGCGACGGGGCGCTCCCATGTGACTCCTCTCCTGTGCGAGCTGCATTGGCTTCCAGTGGACTTCCGGGTGCGCTTCAAGGTGTTGGTGATCACCTTTAAAGCGCTCCATGGTTTAGGGCCAGGGTACTTACGGGACCGCCTTCTGCCACCAATAGCCTCCCACCGGCCGGTTCGCTCCCACAGAGAGGGCCTCCTCAGGGTGCCGTCGGCCAGACAATGCCAGCTGGCGACCCCCAGGAGGAGAGCCTTCTCTGTGGTGGCACCTACCCTATGGAACAATCTACCCCCAGAGATACGATTGATCTCCGACCTCCGGATTTTTCGTCGGGCCCTAAAAACTTATTTTTTTCAGTTAGCCGGTCTGTCTTGATTTTAGGGTTAGTTTTAAAAATTTTAATATTGATTTTAAATTGACAAGTTTTAAATTACGGGCCAAATTTATAAATTATTTTAACTCTATTTTTAACTGTAATGTTATGTATAGATGTTTTTATTTTGGCTGTTCACTGCCCTGAGTCCGAAAGGAGAAGGGCGGTATAGAAATTTGAATAATAAATAAAAAGTAAATAAATAAAAATCTCTTGCATGTTTTTCCCCCTCTCCACCAGCCCTCGTTTCACCGGATGAAAGAGACACTTAATTCTGATGAAATTCTCATGGCTTCGTATTAGACCTATTAGAAATAAATGGTAAATATTGATAGAGTATTTATTGTTTTCAATTGGTGGAGTCGAGATTCGGCATAACATGTGCTTGTGGCTTATACATTTATTTCTGAAGGTTTTCTGCATGAAATGGACTTTGAATGGGGCTGTTTATTTAAAAAGATGAAGGCCTTAACGCTTTATTTTTTAAGATGAGCTTTCTTTAGTGATGCAAAGAAAAGAAGCTGGGCCTTATCATAATTAAGAACAAATTAACACCTTTTTATCCTTGTGCAGGCCAGTCTGATTTTTATTTTTCTGCCGGCTCAAGGTTGGGTCAGCCTTCCATACTTCCGAGGTCAGTAAAATGAGGACCCAGATTGTTGGGGGCAAGAAGCTGGCTCTGTAAACTGCTTAGAGAGGGCGGTAAAGCACTGTGAAGTGGAATATAAGACTAAGGGCTATTGCTATAAGTGCTATTGCTATTGCTATTCTATTCTATTCTATTCTATTCTATTCTATTCTATTCTATTCTATTCTATTCTATTCTAGAGCTGCGGTGGTGCAGTGGTTAGAGTGCAGTACTGCAGGCTACTTCTGCTGGTCATCGACTGCCAGCAGTTTGGCAGTTCGAATCTCACCAGGCTCAAGGTTGGCTCAGCCTTCCACCCTTCTGAGGTCAGTAAAATGAGGACCCAGATTGTTGGGGGCAAGAGGCTGACTCTGTAAACTGCTTAGAGAGGGCTGTAAAGCACTATGAAGGGGTATATAAGTCTAAGTGCTATTCTATTCTATTCTATTCTATTCTATTCTATTCTATTCTATTCTATTCTATTCTATTCTATTCCATTCCATTCCACTTTCTATTATCTATTCTAATTCTAATTCTAATTCTAACTCTAACTCTAACTCTAACTCTAACTCTAATTCCATTCCATTCCATTCCATTCCATTCCATTCCATTCCATTCCATTCTCCTCTCCTCTCCTCTCCTCTCCTCTCCATTCCACTCCACTCCACTCCACTCCACTCCACTCCACTCCATTCCATTCCATTCCATTCCATTCCATTCCACTTTCTATTATCTATTCTAATTCTAATTCTAATTCCATTCCATTCCATTCTCCTCTCCTCTCCTCTCCTCTCCTCTCCTCTCCTCTCCTCTCCTCTCCATTCCACTCCACTCCACTCCACTCCACTCCACTCCACTCCACTCCACTCCACTCCATTCCATTCTATTCCATTCCATTCCATTCCATTCCACTTTCTATTATCTATTCTAATTCTAATTCTAATTCTAATTCCATTCCATTCCATTCCATTCTCCTCTCCTCTCCTCTCCTCTCCTCTCCTCTCCTCTCCTCTCCTCTCCATTCCATTCCACTCCACTCCACTCCACTCCACTCCACTCCATTCCATTCCATTCCACTTTCTATTATCAATTCTAATTCTAATTCTAATTCTAATTCTAATTCTAATTCTAATTCTAATTCTAATTCTAATTCTAATTCTAATTCTAATTCTAATTCTAATTCTAATTCTAATTCCATTCCATTCCATTCCATTCCATTCCATTCTCCTCTCCTCTCCTCTCCTCTCCTCTCCTCTCCTCTCCATTCCATTCCATTCCATTCCATTCCATTCCATTCCATTCCATTCCATTCTATTCTATTCTATTCTATTCTATTCTATTCTATTCTATTCTATTCTATTCTATTCTATTCTATTCTGTGGTGGCGCAGTGGTTAGAATACAGCACTGCAGGCTAACTCTGCCAATTGCCAGCAATTTGATCCTGACTAGGCTCAAGTTTGACTCAGCCTTCCATCCTTCCGAGGTGGGTAAAATGAGGACCCAGATTGTTGGGGGACAAGAGACTGATTCTGTAAACCGCTTAGAGAGGGCTGTAGAAGCACCGTGAAGCAGTATATAAGTCTAAGTGTTATTGCAATTGCTAATTCCCAGGTCTCTGAGTACTCTGAAACCTCCCATATTCGACTGGTCTCGTAATGGCATTAGCAAGCTGCAGATTATTATTTTTAAAAAAATTCTTTCCCCCAAGAATCCTGTGTAAATATGAACTTAGAATAAATCAGCCCCACCGTACCACCTGCGTGCACATGGCTGTGAGTGCGTTGGTGTTCCATTTATCTGTTCTTAAAATGGATCCTAACATCTAAATCTCTGCTTTTTCAGAGCCTTTAAAGATGCCTTGAACATGAAAGGCCCACTATTAACACACAGGGAGAATACCTCTTCCCCCCCACCTACCCACCCCCACCCCATTTTGATTCTAAAACAACATTTTAAAGCCCTTTTATCACAGAGTGAGGCAGATGCTGACTTACGCTTGAAACAGCAATTTAAAGTTTCCATCAAAGAGCCCACCGGCATGTGTTTGGTATATTTTAGCATAATTCAGAGACTTATAAGACTGCTAAAGGCATCCGACTGACTTCAGGGAGAGAAAGACAGGAGAAATTATGGACCAAACGGGGAGGGAAGGAGATGTAAGTTGTTTTTCCTTTCGGATTTTCCCGTATGTTGGTTTGAGGTCTGTGTCAGACCTGGGTGTTACTTGGAACTCTGACAGTTTGATGATGAACATGTCAAAAGGAGGAGGAAAAACTGCCTGGGTTAGGATAGAATAGAATAGAATAGAATAGAATAGAATAGAATAGAATAGAATAGAATAGAATAGAATAGAATAGAATAGAAATATGTAATGAAATGGAATGGAATGGAATGGAATGGAATGGAAGGGAAGGGAAGGGAAGGGAAGGGAAGGGAAGGGAAGGGAAGGGAATGGAATGGAATAGAATAGAATAGAATAGAATAGAATAGAATAGAATAGAATAGAAATATGGAAGGGAAGGGAAGGGAAGGGAATAGAATAGAATAGAATAGAATAGAATAGAATAGAATAGAATAGAATAGAAATATGTAATGGAAGGGAAGGAAGGGAAGGGAATGGAATGGAATGGAATAGAATAGAATAGAATAGAATAGAATAGAATAGAATAGAATAGAATAGAATAGAAATATGGAAGGGAAGGGAAGGGAAGGGAATCGAATAGAATAGAATAGAATAGAATAGAATAGAATAGAAATATGGAAGGGAAGGGAAGGGAAGGGAAGGGAATGGAATGGAATAGAATAGAATAGAATAGAATAGAATAGAATAGAATAGAATAGAATAGAAATATGGAAGGGAAGGGAAGGGAAGGGAATGGAATGGAATGGAATAGAATAGAATAGAATAGAATAGAATAGAATAGAATAGAATAGAATAGAATAGAATAGAATAGAATAGAATAGAAATATGGAAGGGAAGGGAAGGGAAGGGAAGGGAATAGAATAGAATAGAATAGAATAGAATAGAATAGAATAGAATAGAATAGAATAGAATAGAATAGAATAGAATAGAATAGAAATATGGAAGGGAAGGGAAGGGAAGGGAAGGGAAGGGAAGGGAAGGGAAGGGAAGGGAATGGAATGGAATAGAATAGAATAGAATAGAATAGAATAGAATAGAATAGAATAGAATAGAATGTTGACTAGGTCACATCTTATACACCTTATAACATAGTTATATATTGATTTTTATAGTCTATTCCAATCTCCTTTTTTGTTTTTTCCAAATACAATTTACATATTTCAATTTCTGCCATGATATTCTTTTTCCCTACTTTTTTGAAATCATATCTTAATCTCTTTTTAATACATAATATATAAACAATATTACCCTCTGCCCTTCAAATCCTAATTTCTTAGCATTACTTCAATTAATTATCTCATTTCTCCATTTATAAATTTATAAATCCATTTATATATCTCCATTTATATATTTCTCAAAATCCCCATCACATTTTTTTGGCTATAAACAGTGTACTTAGTCTTATTCAATTTTTACATTGAAACCCTTTAACTTAATTGACCTTCCACATTTTAACTTAATCTCTTCTAAGTACATAATAAGCAATATCACTATCCGCCCTTAATTCCTGATTTCTTATTATAGCATCAATTAATTATTTTATTTCATCGTTTACAACATATTATTTCAAAATCCCCATCACAATTTTTTACATTTCAATTTTATCTCTTGATTTCAATTATTTTCATAACTGAACCAAATTACCACTTCATATTACATCTGCTGTTCATTTTACAATATACAATATACATCATCATATTCACTTTTTACATTCACAATTACTAATGTATTAACATTAGTAATTACCTTATTTCCCTTCCTCCTTTCCACTATTCTTCTCCTTTTAACCATTTTCTCTTGGTTTCTCCAGAATTCCACTTCTTAATAATTTTCTCCCTTCATCCGATTCTCTTGTCTTCTTTTTCTTCTTTTTTTAATATTTATTATATCTTTTCTCCTGAATCTTTTCTCTAACTTTTGAGTCTATTACTCGCATAATTTGCCCCAAGTTTTTACCTAATCTTTTCCCATTTCCTTCTCTTCCCTTTGATTCTTTTTTTGAAAATATTCCCCCCACCCATTCTTTTTTTGCCATTATAAATCCCAGTGTAATCCTCTATTTACCTTCAATTCCTTTTCTTTCAATATTATTTTCTTGTTTCTCATTTATACTCTTTTTCCTGTTTTGTGTATTCTAACAAGGTTTCTAACTTTTTATTGCTCTTTATTGATTCACACACATTTTTAAGCATCTCAATTAATTCCTCACACATCCAAGACTCCATATTGTCAATTTAAAAAATTATTGATATTTTAACTTATATTTAATTAAGATTTAAGTCCATATAGTCTCTTTTTTATTTCCAGATGATATCAAGTACAAATATTTGCCCAATCCACTCCAATTTAAAGCTTTATCAGGAGTAAGGCCAGGAGATGATTGGCCCCTCCCATAAGGCTTAAAAGAGAAACAAAGCAACTTGGGCCTTTTGCAGGAAAGCAATGTTGCTAACTCTGTTTCCAGTCGGCATCTCTTGTTTGTTTCTGAACTTCGTGGGGCTTTGCCAAGTAAGGCCTTTGGCACAGTGTCAAAGAAGATAACGGTTGGTGATTATCCCGAAGGACTTCTTCCGAAGGACTTGTTTTGCAACTAATTGGGACTCAGTTGGGAATGAACGTAATTCTCAGCTGTTACAATAAAATAGGGTTTTTGGGGGACTAATTGTGTCTTGTAATGACTCAATAAGCCTAGGTCACAACAGAAACTGGACTTTGTTTTTCCTTGAAGACGCTTCACTTCTCATCCAAGAAGTTCCTTCAGTTCTTCAGAAGGCAACTGAACTTCGGTCTTTCTTAAAGACATTTTGCTTCTCAACCAAGAAGCTTCTCTAGTTCTGACAGCACTTCAATCAGAATTGAAGAAGCTTCTTGGATGACAAGCTAAACAACTTCAAGGAAACACAAAGTCCAGTTGCCTTTTGAAAAAGCACCTTTGGGACAACGATGACCTGGATGACTGAGAATCTCCAGAGGCAAAGGATGAGAAAACCAACCAACCAACCAACCAACCAACCAACCAATCAACCTTGGAGGGAATAATAGCTTTGAACAATCAGTGTTGGGTGTTGAGCACAGCCAAAATTGCATCAGGAAACTAGAGACAAATTATAGTTGGTCCTGGCATAACAATCAACAGCTGAAGGAAATATCTATGGAGGTTCTCAATTATCCAGGTCATAGTTGTCCCGAAATTGCTTTTTTTTCCCCAAAAAGGCAACTGGACTTTCTTAGGGTTTTTTTTTTTTCCTAGAAAACCTTTTGCTTCACATCCAAGAAGAAGACCTGAAGAAGCTTCTCAGATGAGAAGCGAAACGTTTTCAAGGAAAAACACCCAGAAACTCCAGCTGCTCTGTGGAAAAGCACCTTCGGGAATAGCTGAAGGAAGCTTCAGAATTCACCAAACGGTCCTGCTTGCTGACTTGAGAATGAGGTTAATTCACCCTTGTGTAAAAAGGTCCATGGGTACCTGGATCTTTTAACCAATGTCTGAAGGGCAAAAATAAAAATAAAAATGGACCACTAATATTTCACTTTTGTTATTATTATTTTTTTTTAAAAAAAAAGACAAAACCCAGAAAAGAACCTCTCTTTTCTTCCCCGTTGCTAATTCATGACGTGACTCTTGTCCTCCGCAGGGCTAAAGCAGAGGCGATACGGCCATACCAAACAACATGGCAGTTTTACAACTGGCATTAAAAATAAATTTCGTTGGCCTTTCATTTCAAGGAAACCACAGGGAACCACTGACCCGTCTCTGGCCTGGCTTTCAAATATATATATATTCCAGGTGTATGAAATTTTGGGTTGCTAAGCCCCAGCGCCCAGGAGAAAGAAATCAGAAGCTGCAATTAAGTGATTATATAAATCCGAATGGGAATTGTGCGTTAATGCGTTTCCTCCCCCCCCCCTTCTCAATGTGACACAAACAGCTGAGAGGGAGATGCTTGAAGATGGCGAAGCAGCTTGTAGGTAAAGCTGGCTTCAGCAGAAAGGCCCACGTGGGAATCCTGCCATCAGTCACAGGGTGTCACTCTTGAGCTGCAGAAAATTCAAGAGAAGATGCTGAGTTGCCGGTTCCGAAGTATTTCATCGTTCAAAGATGGTGGTAAGTAAGGACTCCGTAAACCGGCTGACCTGAATTTCCTCCTTCTTTACTTGGGGAAGATTTGTGGAGGTCACCTCCAGTGCAGAGAAGAGCAACCAAGTGGATTAGGGAGCTGGAGGGTAAAACATACGATGAACGGTTGCAGGAACTGGGCATGGCTAGTCTAGTGAAGAGAAGGACCAGGGGAGACAGGATAGCATCTTCCAATATTTGAGGGGTTGCCCCAGAGAAGAGGGGGTCAAGCTATTTTCCAAAGCACCTGAAAGCCAGACAAGGAATAACAGATGGAAACTGAACAAGAGAGATTCAACATGGAAATAAGGAGAATTTTTCTGACAGTGACAACAATCAACCCATGGAACAGAAGTTGCCTTCAGAAGTTGTGGGAGCTTCATCCCTGGAAGCCTTCAGGAAGAGACTGGACTGCCATCTGTCAGAAATGGTGTAGGGTCTCCTGCTTGGTGGGGGGTTGGACTAGATGACCTATAAGGTGCCTTCCTTATTAATCTGTAAAGGATATTGAGATTCTAGAAAGAGTGCAGAGAAGAGCAACCAGGATGATGAGGGGACTGGAGGCTAAAACATACGATGAACGGTTGCAGGAACTGGGCCTGGCTAGTCTAGTGAAGAGAAGGACCAGGGGAGACAGGATAGCATCTTCCAATATTTGAGGGGCTGCCACAGAGAGGAGGAAGGGGGTCAAGCTGTTCTCCAAAGCACCCGAAGGCCAGACAAGGAATAATGGATGGAAACTGATCCAGGAGAGATTCGACCTAGAAATAAGGAGGAATTTCCTGACAGTGAGAGCAATCAACCCATGGAAGAGAACTTGCTTTGAGAAGCTGTGGGAGCTTCATCACTGGAGGCTTTCAAGAAGAGATTGGACTGACACCTGTCAGAAATGGTGTAGGGTCTCCTGCTTGAGCGGGGGGTTGGACTAGATGACCTACAAGGTCCCTTCCAACTCTGTTAATCTGTTAATAAATTTAAGCTAGATCCCAAACAGGCAGTCCTCGATTTACAACACTTTGTTTAGTGACCATTCAAAGTTACAATGGCCCTGAAAAACATGGCCATTTTTCACAGTTACAACCTTGCATCTGCAACTGGCATCTATTTCATGACCAAGGCAGCATCCCAACATCCCACAATCTCCTTTTCTGACCTTCTGATAAGCAAAGTCAATGGGGGGGGGGGATGCTAGATTCACTTGACAACCGGGTTGCTCACTTAACACATTCAGTGATTCACTTAACAATCGCGGCAAGGAAGGTAAACCAATGGGGTAAAACTCACTTAACCAACGACTTGCTTAACAGCAGAAATTGTGGCCTCAATTGTGGTCCTAAGTCAAGGACCACCTGTAGAGCGTTTTACCAAAAATATTTTAGCGATAGGGTGGTTTCCCTTGGGTATATGTTGATTGATTGATTAACCTGTAATATTTAGTTTTGGGAAGACTGATGGGGATCGACTGGGATGGGAAACAGGCCATCCCCATTCCTGAGCAACAAGGAAAGAATTTGTGATATAAATATATGATATACAGTAAAACAATACAAAATATTTCACAAAAAAAAGGGGAAATAATTTCTTTTCTAATTGGGTCAATTTTTTTCCCTTCTGCCACTGTCCCGAAGCAATTCTGTAACCCCAATAATCCCTTTGTGTTTAAGGCTGAGCTGCAAAAATTCAGATGTCCACTAGATGGCAACAAAAATACAGAAGGATCTCTATGTCTTTGCTGCCATCTAGTGTCGATCTGGGTAGCTGCAGCCCACATCTGGGAGCCTCTGGGTTGCTTTTGAGTTACCGTATCCTTTACCACCACTATCAAATTTGGTTTCTTTCCCTTCCAAGAAAAGTATTTCTCGCCAGTGCTCTGCAGACGATTCATATACCGTTTTTTTCAAATTTGATTTTGTTATTTTTGCCTTCTAAAATCCCACTTTATATGGTTTCCAGGAGAATTTGTCCAGTCCTAGAATGATAAGTTTATTTCTTTCTCTTTTTTGGGATATATTTTTTTATTGTTTACATATGAATATATTGAATACACTATAATTCTCCTGGCATTCTACTTAGCATAAAATAAAAGTAAAAAAAACAACAACAGAATAACATATATACTATTTTAAACAGTGCTAGTGTTGTACAAGGGGATGTGGTGGCTCAGTGGCTAAGACGCTGAGCTTGTCGATCGAAAGGTCGGCAGTTCAGCGGTTCGAATCCCCAGTGCCGCGTAACGGGGTGAGCTCCCGAGACTTGTCCCAGCTTCTGCCAACCTAGCAGTTCGAAAGCACATTAAAAAAAATGCAAGTCGAAAAATAGGGACCACCTTAGGTGGGAAGGGAACAGCGTTCCGTGCGCCTTTGGCGTTGAGTCATGCCGGCCACATGACCACGGAGACGTCTTTGGACAGCGCTGGCTCTTCGGCTTTGAAACGGAGATGAGCACCGCCCCCTAGAGTCAGGAACGACTAGCACATATGTGCAAAGGGAACCTTTACCTTTAGAATGATAAGCTTGTTTCCTTTCTCTTTTTTTTTAGACATATATTTTTATTGTTTACATATGAATATATTGAATGTGGTGTAATTGTCCTGGCATTCCATTTACCATACAACAAAAGTAAAAAAACAGAATAACACATATATTATTTTAAAGTGCTACAATTGTCTCCGACCATCATATTCTAGTACGTCAAGTGTGATAAGATCATTTCTAAGCTTCAACAAAAGGCTCCCAGATTCCATTAGTCCTGTTTTCTTCATTTGTCTTTCAATTTCCGGAGTAAACAAACTCCCTCCACTGTCTTCCGACGTGTTTAGCTGGGGAGGTGGCTGAACATTTTTAAAACCTTGGGGATGACTTAAGGGTCCCCTAACAGAAGACCTCTCTTCCCGAAACTGCAGGTTAAAAAATCCCAGCCCAGACTCACCGAGATATTTGGCTTACCAAGGTTAATTGAGCTCCAAGGGATGGTAATGAATCTGTTTTCTCCTTCTCTCTTTCCTGTCTCTGCCTTTGGTCCTCTCTGGAGAGTTGCTAGTCCTTAAGAGAAATCTTAAAAACTAGTTAATTCTCTCCTCCCTTGCAGCCCCAACCCACCGTAAAGTACAAGCCCAACGGTATCTTTCCTATTGCATTTTGTTTTCCTCCAAAGAAAATTAGGAGGTAAAACTGGACCACTCATGGTTAAGCATTGACATACTCAAATTAATTTTGGTTGTGAGATTTGTCAAGATTTTAAAAATAAAAAAAAAATCTCAACCATCCTTGGTGTTGGTCTCGTGGTGACCAGTCTTCATTCTTTCTCCTTGTCCCATTTGTCCTGGGGGATACAGTGACATCTTAACCTGCCACGGTGTTAATAAAGACATCTCGAGTCTTTTCAACTGTCTCTCTTAAGAGCTACAAGGCTCCAAGAGGGGCTTCCAAAGATCAGAAGGACGGTTCTTCTTCTTCTTCTCCTCCTCCTCCTCCTCCTCCGGAGACTGGTAAACTAATCTATTTCTCTCTTTCCTTCATTCTCTCTCCCTTGGTCCCTCCCTCTTTCCCTTCTCCTTCCTTCTCTTTCTCTCCCTCCCCAGTCCTCCCTCCTTCCCTGTCTCTCTCATTTTCTCTCCTTAATTCTGTCTCTCCATCTTCCTCCCTCCCTCCCTCCCCCTCTCTCTTTCCCTCTCTCCTTCATTCTCTTTCTCCCTCCCTCCCCCTCCCTCCCTCTCCTTCATTCTCTCTCCTTCCCTCTTTCCCTTCTCCTTCCTTCTCTTTCTCTCCCTCCCCTAGTCTTCTCTCCCTATTTCTCTCACTCTCTTTCCTTCATTCTTTTGCCCTCTCCCTCCCTCTCTCTCCTTCATTCTTTTTCTCCCTCCCTCCCTCTCCTTCATTCTCTCTCCTTCCTTCTTTTCCTTTTCTTTCCTTCTCTTTCTCTCCCTCCCCTAGTCCTCTCTCCCTGTCTCTCTCACTCTCTCTCCTTCATTATTTTGCCCTCACCCTCCCTCGCTCTCTCTCTTTCACTCTGTCTCTCCCTCCCCCCCTCTCCCTCTCTCCTTCATTCTCTTTCTCCCTCTTCCTCTCCCTCTTTCCCTCTCTTTCTCCCTCTCCCTCCCTCCCTCCCTTGCCTTCATTCTCCCTCCCTTCCTCTCTCCTTGTTTGTTTGTTTGTTTTATTAGATTTATATACCGCCCTACTCCCGAAGGACTCAGGTCAGTGAACAGGCACAAAATAAAATACATAAATCCAAAATTTAAAAGCAGAAATAAAACCAGATTAAACAATTTAGCCCGAGACAAATTTAAAACATCCCAATAATTTAAAAACAGATTTAAAATTTTCAATTGAAAAGAAAAGGGAAAAAAGGTTAGGCCAGGCCAGCTTGCTGGAATAGGAAGGTCTTAAGAGCGCGGCGGAAAGTGTGCAGATCGGGGATCCTCTGTATCTCTGGGGGGAGCTCGTTCCAGATAGTGGGTGCCCCCACAGAGAAGGCTCTCCCCCTGGGGGCCGCCAGTCGACACTGTTTGGCCGACGGCACCCGGAGGAGCCTGTCTCTATGAGAGCGTACCGGTCAGTGGGAGGCTATTTGTGGTAGTAGGCGGTCCCGTAAGTAGCCAGGTCCTAAGCCATGGAGCACTCTGAAGGTGGTAACCAAAACCTTGAAACGCACCCGGAAGACCACCGGGAGCCAGCGCAGCTCGTGCAGGAGAGGTGTTACATGGGAGCGCCATGTCGCTCCCATAGCCACCCGCGCGGCCGCACTCTGCACCAGTTGGAGCCTCCGGGTGCTCCTCAAGGTACTCTGGGTGTTCCTTCATTCTCTTTCTCCCTCTCCCTCCCTCCCTCCTTCTCTCTCTCCTATCTCTCCCTCCCTCTCCTTTGTGTTTGTTGTTGGAATCACAACTGCTGTGTGTGACGGTTCAAAGAATCAAGAGCGGCCAGCAGCTTCTCGGAACAGCTGCAAACTTTTCTTGTGCGCCTTTCAAGAAAACCTGGCTGCCTCACGCGCTCGGCCACCCATCTCCCTCTGAAATTATTAAAAGTCCCCCTTTCCTTTTTGCCATTTCAAGATTGTAATAATCTACATTCGGCAGGGTTCCGTGGTGAGTGCCTTTCCAGGGATTTAATTTCATATATGAACAGCAAATCCAGTTGCTAAGCATTAAACCTGCAGTAATGCACTGCACTCCGCAGTCGGTTACCTGGGCCAGGAAACCCAGAAATGCAGCAATTTAAGTCAAAGCTACACAGAGATTGGTACATAATTCATAGTTTGACTTCTCGGCGTTTGCATAATAGATAGTTTAAATACTGCAGAAACATGGGTGTGAGAGCAGCAAATTAGAATTCTGAATGAGAAAAGTTAATTATACCTCCAAGGATATTTTTTTTTTAAAAAAAAAGATATATTAATAATAATAAAAAAAGAGGAACAAAGAGAAGCCTAGGAAATAGTTTGAAATGGATAATTTAGATTTAACTGAGATAAAAAAAGATTGTGCGAATTTGGAGGGAGTGGCACTTAATGGGGAGTTATCGCATTAAGCTAAGTAATTAGGTTAATTTAATTATTCTACGGTGGTGACAAATTAGAGATCAACAAGAGACTCCTGGATATGAATTTTCTGATGGGGATGGTTTTGAAGTGGGTGATTTATTTTGGTCATATCATACATTAGTGTCATATGGGATTCCAGCATTCAATGTATATTGGGGGTGCCTGGGTGCTCTCTGAGCTTGGTTGTTTCCTTGCAGATGTTTCTTTACCAAACTAAGTAACATCATCAGTGCTAGAAGGGAGTGGGGATTGTGGAGAGGAGCAGGAGGAGGAGGAGGAGAAGAAGAAGAGGAGGAGGAGGAGGAAGAGAAGAAGGAGGAACACTGTGGTTTCTTTGGAGTTCTCCGGCCTTGTTTTCTTCTAGATATTTCATTACCCAACTAAGTAACATCAACAGTGCTAGAAGAGAGTGGGGATTGTGGAGAGGAGGAGAAGGAGAAGGAGAAGGAGAAGGAGAAGGAGAAGGAGAAGGAGAAGAAGAAAAAGAAGAAGAAGAGGAGGAGGAGGAGGAGGGGGGGGGAGAAGGAGGAGGAGGAGGGGTGGGCGGGCTGTGGGATCCTTGATGTTCTCTGAGCTAGGTTGCTTCCTCCTAGACATTTCATTATCCAACTAGGTAATCTTATCAAAGCCGGATAATGACAAAGGATGATCATCAGTGCACTGGTGTTCTTACCTAGTTGGGTCATGAAACGTCTCAAGAAAACCACCCAGCTCAGAGAGCACCAAGGAACCCAAAGTTCAACCCCCGAGCAACAAATATATATATATATATATATTGCTAGTCACTATATTAATAGTAATTTTGATCTCTCTGAGAATCAAATGTGAAATAAACCATCCAGGCAAATTAAAATGACAAATCTCCTTAAACCAATAAAATAGTAGACCCTTAAAAGACCTGAGCCAAGATCAAAGAAAATGTAAAATAAAAATCTTCAATTGCTACCGGACGTCCACTGAAACCATTGGAAAGTCAAGGCTTCTTGACTAACTCCAGGAATAAGAATGGAATGGAACGGAACGGAACGGAACAGAACAGAACAGAACAGAACAGAACAGAACAGAACAGAACAGAACAGAACAGAACAGAAAATAGAAATAGAAATAGAAATAGAAATAGAAATAGAAATAGAAATAGAAATAGAAATAGAAATAGAAATAGAAATAGAAATAAAGTGGAAGGGAAGGGAAGAGGAGAAGGAAAGAGGAGAGGAGAGGAGAGGAGAGGAGAGGAGAGGAGAAGAGAAGAGAAGAGAAGAGAAGAGAAGAGAAGAGAAGAGAAGAGAAGAGAAGAGAAGAGAAGAGAATCTGGAAGGGACCTTGGAGGTCATCTAGTCCACCCCCTTGCTCAAGCAGGAGAACCTATACCATTTCAGACAAGTGACTGTCTAGTCCCCTCTTTAAAACCTCCAGGGATGGAGCGCCCACGATTTCTGGAGGCAAGTAGTTCCACTGATTAATTGTCTTCACTGTTAGGAAGTTTCTCCCCAATCCCAGGTTGCTTCTCTCCATGATTTAGTTTCCATCCATTAGTTTCTTGTCCCGCCCTCTGGTGCTTTGGAGAATAATTTGACACCCTCCCCTCTTCTTCTCTGGGGCAGGCCCTCAAATATAAACCCGGCAGAGAAGAACTTTCCCATTGTCGAGCAACGGCAGAGCATGAGCTAATGCACAGAGAAACCGGCACGCTTTCTGCCCCCCAGCCAAAACCGGCTTGGAAGATTAAAATCAGCAATTTGACGTTGACATTACCTTGAACCTCTAGTGTATTGTCAGCAGAGTTCTGCTTGATGTCTCCAGTTTATGCAGTTTGGGGGGGAGGGAAAAAAAAAAAGGAGAGAGAGATTCCCCCAGAGATGACAATATCTCTTAGCACGCTCCTGCAAGAATACATGGACTGGGAATTGCTTGCTTGCTTGCCTGCCTGAGTTTGCATTCCGGGCATCTGTTCTCACTGATGGAGACAAAGGGTAACTGTGTCTCAACTCAGGTCCCCTCTGCTGTCGGATAACCATCCTGCACGTAAGGCAGTTTTCAACATCCTGCTGTCCCTGGAGGATTTCATGCACCTGTGCAACACACACCTGTGCAACCAGTGCGCTAGTAAGACCGCACTTGGAATACCGCAAGCACTTTTTGGTCCCCCCTACTTGGAATATTGCATCCAGTTTTGGTCAGCCTATTGTTGTGGCTCTTCAGCGGCCAGCAGATCTGGCAGCAGATTCAGACAGTGAGGACTTTAGGGAGGAACATGAACCAGTCCTGGAGTCTGGGGAAAGCTCTGACGAGGGCTCTGCGTCAGAGGCAGAGAGGGGGACAGGGCCGTCTGACAGTTCTCAGCTGCCTTCGGAGTCGGACATCAGTGAGGGAGAAGAACAGCTGGAGCCTGTTCCCAGTGTGCTCATGCACAGAGCTGCCAGGAGAAGGGAATAGCTAAGGAACAAGGGTCGACTCAGGAGTAAAGCCACAGGTGGACGGCTAATGGCCCCTCCCAGAGGGAATAAAGAGGAGCAAAGCAAAGGGGAATTTGCAGGAGACAATTAGTTCATTATGGTGAAGATCTATTCCTGACTTCTTGCCAAATATTGTCGGTTACAGTATGGAGTCTGAAAGATATCGGCCTGGCCACTCTCCAAGCCTGATAAAGGTGGGTAATTGTGAACGATCTTGCAAGACTGTGAGACAGGAAAGACTTTGCTGGAGTGGAATTCACTGTCAATTAAATAAAAGGGGTTTATGGGGACGAGGACTCGACTTTGTGCTGCTGGGGAAGCCGATGTCAGAACACCCATTGTATAAAAAAAAAAAAGATGTTGAGACTCTGGAAAGAGTGCAGAGAAGAGCAGCAAAGATGATTAGGGGACCGGAAGCCAACAGTTGAAGGGATTGGATAGGTCTCGTTTAAGGAAAAGAAGGACTAGGGATGACATGATAGCAGAGTTCCAATATTTGAGGGGCTTCCACAAAGAAGACGGGGTCAACCTATTCTCCAAAGCACCTAAACGAAGACAAGAAGCAACAGTTCGAACTGGACCTAGCTAGTCTAGTGAAGAGAAGGACCAGGGGAGACATGATAGCAGTCTTCCAATATTTGAGGGGCTGCCACAGAGAGGAGGGGGTCAACCTATTTTCCAAAGCACCTGTAAGCAGGACAAGAAACAATGGATGGAAACTAATCAAGGAGAGATTCAACTAAGGATAAATTTCCTGACCGTGAGGACAATCCATCAGTGGGATGGCTTCCCTCCAGAAGTGATAGGTGCTCTACTGGAGGATTTTAAGAAGAGGTTGGACAACCGTTTGTCTGAAAAGGCATTAGGTTTCCTGCTTGAGCAGGGAGATTGGATTAGAAAACCTCCAAGGATCCTTCCGGTTCTATTCCGATTGAAGATTGGAGGAAAACCTATTACCCAAAGCACCAGAAGGCAAGAGAAGAAATAATGGATGGGAACTCATCAAGGAGAGAAGCAAGCTAGAAACAAGGAGAGATTTCCTGACAGTGAGAACAATTAATCAGTGGAACAACTTGCCTCTAGAAGTTGTGGGTGCTCCATCACTGGAGATTTTCAAGAAGAGATTGGACAACCATTTGTCTGGAGTAGGATCTTCTGCTTGAGCAGATGCTTAGAATAGAATAGAATAGAATAGAATAGAATAGAGTAGAGTAGAGTAGAGTAGAGTAGAGTAGAGTAGAGTAGAGTAGAGTAGGATAGGATAGGATAGGATAGGATAGAATAGAATAGAATAGAATAGAAACTGGAATAGAATAGAATAGAATAGAATAGAATAGAATAGAATAGAATAGAATAGAAACTGGAATAGAATAGAATAGAATAGAATAGAATAGAATAGAATAGAATAGAATAGAATAGAATAGAATAGAATAGAATAGAATAACAGAGTTGGAAGGGACCTTGGAGGTCTTCTAGTCCAACCCCCCTGCTTAGGCAGGAAACCCTACACCACTTCAGATAAATGGTTATCCAACCTCTTCTTAAAAACTTCCAGTGTTGGAGCATTCACAATTTCTGAAGGCAAATTGTTCCACTGATTAATTGTTCTCACTGTCAGGAAATTCCTCCTTAGTTCTAGGTTGCTTCTCTCCTTGATGAGTTTCCACCCATTGCTTCTTGTCCTGCCCTCAGGTCCTTTGGAGAATAGCTTGACTCCCTCTTCTTTGGGGCAGCCCCTGTGATATTGGAACACTGCTATCATCTCACCCCTAGTCCTTCTCTTCACTAGACTAGCCATGCCCAGTTCCAGTAACCGTGATTGGACTAGAAGACCTCCAAGGTCCCTCCCAACTCTGTTATTCTGTTATACAACCACTTAAGATTCAGTGACACAGAAGGCACCTTGAAGCTCACATCAATTGGGTTACATCGTTTGGAGGCGGGGGCACTGTTGGAGCAATATCAGGGTCCTTCGATTAGGACTCTGCCAGAAATGGCACCTGCCAATTGGGAATTTCTGCCTGGACCTCAACACATCTTTGATCACCAATTACTGAAATGATTTATGGACTCACCAGAGGCATCGCCTGCTCCACACCGGCTGGGAAAGGGAGAGAAAGACCAGCATACAAAATAAGCTTTGGAGAGAACAAAATCCCAAGAGTTCTTTAGCATGATGACTCCCCTCCAACACCCAACCTCAGTATGAGTCAATTCTGAACGAATTCATATATATATTTCTTCCTGCAAGAAGGAACATTTTTGGATGCAGCAATGTATGGTGGAGGGCAGTGGTGAAATTAAAAAAATTCCCCTACCGGTTCTGTGGGCATGGCTCGTTGGGGGGGGGAGGTCATGTGACTTGGTGGGCATGGCCAACTTGTCATCACTCACATCGAGGGGCCCTTCACCGGCCCCTCCCCTCCCAGACACTCCTTGTTGCAAATGGCAGGAAAATGGGGAGGGGAATATTCCTGCCTACCATCCTTCCCTCAGTCTGTGCTGAGATTGAGGAATGGATGACAAGCAGGAAAATCCCCTTCCCCATTTTCCTGCCTTTCAGGAAAACAGCTCCATTCCAGCTGCTCCCCCCCCCATCCCCCTCCCTGCTGGGGACTACCTTAAAGGGACAGGCTGCAGCAGCTCCGTTCTGAATGGAGGGAGAAAAATTAGCATTCTCTCTGCTGCATTTAACATTGAATTCTGGGGAATATCGAGTGGCCAGAAGAGCTGAGCGATGACCGGGTGAGCAGGGGTGGGGCCAAGAAGGGGTAATTACTACCGGTTCAGCGAACTGATGCCCATAATCCCTAGCGGTTCACCCGAACCGGTCTGAACCGGTAGGATTTCAGCCCTGGTGGAGGGTGAATTCTAGGTTGAAAGATGGCAAAGAATGGGAAAGACGGTGCATGGGAATATGATGGAGCTGATGGTCTTAGACATATAACAGAATGACAGACTTGGAAGGGACCTTGAAGGTCATCTAGTCCAGCCCCCCACCCAAGCAGGAGACCCTACACCATTTCTGACAGAGGGCAGTCCAGTCTCTTCTTGAAAGCTTCCAGTGATGAAGCTCCCACAACTTCTGAAGGCAACTTCTCTTCCATCGGTCGATTGTTCTCACTGCCAGGAAATTTCTCCTTATTTCCAGCTTGAATCCCTCCTTGATCAGTTTCCATCCATTGTTCCTTGTCCGGCCTTCGGGTGCTTTGGAAAATAGCTTGACCCCCTCGTCTCTGTGGCATGCCCCTCAGATATTGGAAGACTGCTATGAGGTCTTCTAGTCCATCCCCATGCTTGAGCAGGGAGACCCTGTGTCATTTCAGACAAATGGCTATCCCATCTTTTCTTGAAAACCATCAGTGATGGAGCACCCACAACTCCTGGCTCCAGTCGTTCCACGAATTAATTGTTCTCACTGCCATAAATCGAGGTCTACCCGTATTCTACCCAGGTCTTTCTCTCTTACATGTCCACCTACACATCAGATCTTCTGCCCTCCCTCGGCGGCCTCCCCTTTTGTTTCTCTCCTTGCACCCTTGCGCAAAACCCCATCGCAACCCTCACCCTCCCTGCATCTCAGGAAAAATAAAAATAAAAGTCGGTAAAACTGGCCCTTAGTTGTTATTCTGCAAGCACACAACTGTTTGGTAATGCAGAAGCTTCGTTCTTGTGGATATTACTCAATATTCCAACGGCATTTGCCAGCCGGCCACTCAGTATTCAAGGATGAAGCTGAATTGCTCGATATTCTGTGGCGTACTAAGGCTGTGAAGCTGGAAATTTTTTCTCCTTTTTTTTCCACTCAGTATTCTTGAGCAGCTCCGGAGGTGCTCAGGGCCATCAGGGCTTCAGAATACGTGGGGCTGTTTTTCATTTCATTTTATTTTTTAAAAAAATCTTGGCACAAGGATCGTAATGCTTCCAGGGTTTGCAAGTCTGTCCTTAAGAAAGGACAATGGCGAAAGCCAGTGGAGAAATGAAGGATCGGGGGGTACAATGTGGGGGACCCCCCCACCCCGAAAATGCAACACTGGAGAAATCAAAGAGATCAGGAGAAAAAAAAGTTTGCAGATTGCATTGGCCTCAAGCACAAAGTCCAGCAACGGTTTCCAAGTAGAAATAAATGTACTTATGGGGAAAAAAAATGATTTTGGGTTTTACCGATTAGATAGATTTGCTGATATAGAAATGGCTAGTTGATACTACTATCTAAAGGTAAAAAAAAGGTGAGGTTTGATGTTACGATCTTATTTTACTGCACCAAAGTCAATGCCTTTTCTTTCTTTTTTCCTTCTTTTCTGCACTCTTCCCCTTCCCGATTTTTCCTACTATTTGTTTTTGTATTTTATATTATAAACAAATACAAAAAAAGCAGATTCGTTGTCCTGAGAAACTCTGAATTTGATTGTTTTTAATCTGGTTTTAGGGATGCGGTGGCTCAGTGACTAAGACGCTGACTTGTCGATCGAAAGGGCGACAGTTCAGCGGTTCAAATCCCTAGTGTCGCATAACAAGGTGAGCTCCCGTTACTTGTCCCAGCTTCTGCCAACCTAGCAGTTCGAAAACACGTAAAAAAAAAATGCAAGTAGAAAAATAGGGACCACCTTTGGTGGGAAGGTAACAGCGTTCCGTGCGCCTTTGGTGTTGAGTCATGCCGGCCACATGACCATGGAGACGTCTTCGGACAGTGCTGGCTCCTCGGCTTTGAAACGGAGATGAGCACCGCCCCCTAGAGTCGGAAACGACTAGCACATATGTGTGAGGGGAACCTTTACCTTTACCTTAATCTGGTTTTGTGGATGAAAATTGGCAATGAGCAGATATGGACTTCTGCCCATACAGGATATTAAATCCATGGCCATGGAACATCTTGAAGACCAATTGAGATGTTCCAGAGTTGTTCCTGCTGTTGAAAATTACAATAATTATGAGAAACAAGGAAGTAGAGTTTACAGATTTGGTGATTTCTCCTAAGATGGAGAATCCAGGCACTGGTGACATGGATTCCAAGACAGACTGAAGTGATGAACTATGTATCTATATATTTATCAAAGCCAAATACCACTCACTCATCACAAAATCTCCAGAACGGTAAAGCCTACAAACTTGAAATTTGGCACATATGTTCCTCTTGGCTTCTAGATGCTTGCTAAGAAAGGATTTTTTGAAATGACCATCAGATCATTAGTATTTCATATACAGTATATTCATATACAGTATAGTCACATGCTCTGATGCTAAGGACGTTCTACTTCCCCTCCCCACCTGAAAAGAACTCTGTTCCAACTGCCAGTTGCCTTATATTAACATGCTCTGATGCTATAGAGTTACACACTCTACATTCAGCTTCAGGCTTTAAGTGTCAATTTATCACGCCCAATCACATAGTTTCGTAGCAAAGCACGGGCGTCCAGCTAGAATAGAATAGAATAGAATTTTTATTGGCCAAGTGTGATTGGACCCACAAGGAATTTGTCTTGGTGCATATGCTCTCAGAGTACATAAAAGAAAAGATGTGTCCTAGTGTCCTATAACTGAAACCGAGAACCTAAGAAGAAGTGGAGAAGAATGTGGAGAAGAATGTGGAGAAGAATAAGGAAAGAAGCAATTTGAGCTTGGGAGTCCCTAAGTCTTCATTTAACTCTCTTTTCTTTTCTTTTCTTTTTTTATAAAAAAAAAAAACTGTTCTTCTGAAACTTTGACAGTGTGGAGTCCTTGGTGCTCTCCAAGCATGGTTGCTTCCATACAGACATTTCATTATCCAACAAGGGAACGCCGAGTTGGTGCATCAGGGCAAGGATGAAATGCCTCCAGCAAAACCACTACCCTCAGAGGACTCCAAAATTCAACCCCAAGTTATAAATATTCCCCCGTATTGGTACATTTGATAGGGTATCCATTGTTCCTCCTTTCCACGTTTGATTCTTCTGAACACATTACGTTACTACCTGTTCGCCGTGTGTGCACACACACACACTTTGTACAAACACACGCTTTGTGTACACACATGCCTTGTGCACATACTCCCAGTTCGCACACGCCTGCCTTTTGCACATGCGCCCGGCTTCAAAAATGTGGCTAAATAGGATGGCATTCCTCTACCGATTCAGGCGAACCGGCTGAATACAACCTCTGTTCTGAACAGCAATGGTACCATCACAGAGTAGGACCCGTGTTGGCTTCTTACCTCCTTTTGTTTTACAAACGTATAATGTTCTTCTCCCAAACTCAATAACTGATGAGTGGAAATACAACAGAATAACAGAATAATAGAGTTGGAAGGGACTTCTAGTCCAACCCTACAGCTCAAGCAGGAGTTCCTATACCTTTTCAGACAAATAGTTGTCCAATCTCTTCTTAAAAACTTCCAGTGTTGGAGCATTCAGAACTTCTGGAGGCAAATCATTTCCACTGTTTAATTGTTCACACTGTCAAGAATTTTCTCCTTAGTTCTAAGTTGCTTCTCTCCTTGCTTAGTTTCCACCCATTGCTTCTTGTCCTGCCTTCAGGTGCTTTGGAGAATAGCTTGATTCCCTCTTCTTTGGGGCAGCCCCTGAGATATTGGAAGACTGCTATCCTGTCTCCCCTAGTCCTTCTCTTCATCTTTCTTTGCTTGAGGGGATTATAGATTATAAATAGAGTAGATTATAGCAATTATACAGTAAAATAAACAGTGAGATGATCAGAGGGGGCTGACATGGAATTTGCAGTCTTAGCAGATCTTTGTCTCATGCCAGAGGTAGGACATGTAAACAATCACACTTTGAATCAGGTGGGCGGTCTCCAAATTTGATGAGTAAATACAGGGTACATGCATAATTCCCTTTGAGGGAAGTGAGATTTCTCGTAGGCTATACAGAGATGGCGTCCTCATGGAAGTCAGAGATAATCATGGCTTCATTACCACCTGTAGATTAGATACTAGGCATCTCTGTCAAACTTCATTTCATTGAGGGCCGCATCAGGGTTGTGTTTGACCTCAGGGGGCCAGGATGGGCGTGGCCAGGATGGGCGTGGCCAGCTTGACATCACTCGTGTCGGGGGCCCAAGCGCTCTGCCAGTGAAAACGGACTCCTGAGCTCTGTTTTTGGCTAGGATAGCCTCCTGCAACCCTCTGTCAGCAAAAATGGAGTTCAGGCAGGGGTGAAATGCTCCCGGTTTGACTAAACTGGTAGTGACAGTGGCTGGTGGTTCGGAGAACCGGTAGTGATGGTGGCGCGACGCTCGGCTCAACTGCCCGGTTGTTGTTACTTCCTGGTTAAGACCTGTTTTTGCTATCCGTTGCTTCTTGTCCTGCCTTCAGGTGCTTTGGAGAATAGGTTGACCCCCTCTTCTTTGGGGCATCCCCTCAAATATTGGAAGTCTGCTATCCTGTCCCCCCTAATCTTTCTTTTCACCTTTCTTTTTTTTCCTTCATTTTCCTCTCCAAAATACTGGAAACATAAGCTTAGGTTTTCATAAAGGGGCGTTGCTATTTTCCCGAATCTGCGCTTGTAAAAGCCCTCTTAGAATTAATACGAGGGTGGGATGAATGCTTTGTAAACAAAATGATTATCTAGCTGTTACGATAACTTGTGTTTTTTTCTCAGCAAGGAGTTGGAAAAAGGGGAGGGGGGTTCCTCCCAGAAAAACCTTCTTACTCCACCCCATCTCGCTCTTTCTTTCTTTCTTTCTTTCTTTCTTTCTTTCTTTCTTTCTTTCTTTCTTTTAAGTGTTTTATTGTAAGAAATTATAATAATACAATTTTTATCCATCCGGTTACATAGTATGGAAAAAGAAATAAATACAAATTACATATTATTCTTTCTTTCTTTCTTTCTTTCTTTCTTTCTTTCTTCCTTCCTTCCTTCCTTCTTTCTTTCTTTCCTTCCTCCCTCCATCCCCTCTTCATTCATTCCTCCCTTCATTCATTCATTCCTCCCTCCCTCCCTTCATTCCTCTCTCCCTCCCTCCCTCCTTTCCTCCCTCCCTTCCTCTTTCCCTCCCTTCCTCCTTTCCTTCCTTCCTTCCTTCCCTCCCTCCTTCCTTACTTCCTCCCTCCCTCCATTCATTCCTCCCGCTCTCATTTTCTCCTTTCCTCCCTTCCCCTTTCTCTCTCTTCCTCCCTCCCTCCTTCCCTTCCTTCCTTCCTTCCTTCCTTCCTTCCTTCCTTCCTTCCTTCCATCCATCCTCCTTCTCTTCCTTCCACTAGAGAATCTAGAGTCATAGAAAGGGAATTAAACATAAGGGCTGGAAAAAGTAGAATCGTAAAATACCCAAAAGCCATTATGGAACCTGTTGAATCAAGCATTATTTCTTCTTTAGCTATCTTGGCTGTGGGAGGAAAAAAAAAATTCTTTCATTTTAGGCTAGTTTCTGCAAAGTTGACCGCTGGCATCTTCATAGCGGCATGAATCGGAGAGTGATGACTTGATAGGAAGAGAGAAGAAAGCTTCCCAGTTGCAATCTAAGCCTCATGAAGACCAACCTTTGCGGAGTTAATATATTCCTATCGTATCCTATTTCCTGGCACCCCCAAATAGCATCTATCACCACAATAGGCCACTTTTCAGTGTAAAACTGATGAGGGGAAACTACATTTTCATTCCACGTCCTTCGTACCTGGCAAGTACTGAAAGAACAGGAGAAAGTCAAGATGAATGAAAGTGATGAGGACGAAACGGGGAGAATGCGGATCGGCTTTGTATGGGCAATTTTGAAAATCATTCATATCTGCAGCTTCCATGACGGAAGATGGCCTTAATGCCTCATTTAAAACTCACGGAGCCGGTGATGATATATCATACCCTTTCAATCAGTAACTAAGCAATCCATTTATATATTAAAAAAAAAAAAGAAAGAAAGAACCTCATTTGTGCATGGTTTAATGCATTCATTAAGCTATTAGAGAGAGATTTAATAGCGAATTAACAGCATTGGGGAGAAAACAAGAAGAAGTTGGCTACCTCGGCAACATTATGGCTTGGGAAAGTGGACAATCAAGGTGCAGGATCTACTTGACGATTAAAAACAGATTGTAATTGTGAACTTGGACACGCACACACACACAATAGATGTAGAGTTAGCCATATTAATAACAAAGTTGGAAGGGAAGTTGGAGGTTTCCTTGTCCAACCTGCTCAAACGGGAAACCCTAGACCTGTGATGGCGAACCTACGGCACACGTGCCACAGGTGGCACACGGAGACATATCTGTGGGCACGTGAGCATTGCCCTAGCTCAATTCCAGCACGCATGCGCGTGCCAGCCAGCTGATTTTTGAGCCTTCTGGGCCTACCAGAAGTCAGGAAATGGTCTCTGGCAGTGGAGTCCGTTTTCACCCTCCCCAGGCTCCTAGAAAGCATCTGGAGCCTGGGGAGGACGAAAAACAGGCCTCAAAAAAAAAAACAATCTACTAACTTTGGGAAAATGTTACTGTTGTTTTGGGCTTTTTTTAATTCTCATTTTTGAGCGCGAGCCAAAAAACAACTTCAAGGGATCTTGGAATGAGCTTTGATTTTTATCCCGGTGTGGTGAGCACAGCAATCAATTTCACGAAGGTCTGACGAATCATAAATAAAGAGCTGATCAATACTATGTATGTGTTTGCATCTCCCACCCACCCACCCCATTTCGATTCAAAAAAATCATCGATCCAAACTTCATTTTGGAAACGTGTCCTTAGCATGTTTCCAAACGGGAGTGAGAATAACAGAATAACAGAGTTGGAAGGGATTTTGGAGGTCTTCTAATCCAACCCCCTACTAAAACAGGTTTGGGAAGCACTGTCCTAGATGAGTTGGTTAACTGACCATTTTTTAACCAATACATTGACAGAATTACAGAGTAACAGAGTTGAAAGGGATCTTGGAGGTCTTCTAGTCCAACCATTTCAGACAAATGGTTGTCCAGTCTCTTCTTGAATACCTGCAGTGTTAGAGCACCCATAACTTCTGGAGGCAAGTCATTCCACTGATTAATTGTTCTAATTGTCAGGAATTTCCTCCTAAGTTTTAGGTTATTTCTCTCCTTGATTAATTTCCATCCATTGTTTCTTGTCTTGCCTTCTGCTGCTTTGGAAGAATAAGTTGACCCCCTCTTCTCTGGAACAGGTCCTCAAATGAGCTCCACATGAGCCAGCTGTGTGCAGCAGCTGCCAAAAAAGCCGACACAGTTCTCGGCTGCATAAACAGAGGGATAGAATCAAGATCACGTGAAGTGTAAATACCACTTTATGATGCCTTGGTAAGGCCACACTTGGAATACCTGCATCCAGTTTTGGTCGCCACGATGTAAAAAAGATGTGGAGAATCTAGAAAGAGTGCAGAGAAGAGCAACAAAGATGATTAGGGGATTGGAGGCTAAAACATATGAAGAACGGTTGCAGGAACTGGGCATATCTAGTCTAATGAAGAGAAGGACTAGGGGTGACATGATAGAAGTGTTCCAATATCTCAGGGGCTGCCCCAAAGAAGAGGGAGTCAAGCTGTTCTCCAAAGCACCAGAAGGCAGGACAGGAAGCAATGCGTGGAAACTCATCAAGGAGAGAAGCAACTTAGAACTAAGGAGAAATTTCCTGACAGTGAGGACAATTAATCAGTGGAACAACTTGCCTCCAGAAGTTGT
The DNA here is from genome assembly GCA_022577455.1 of Arizona elegans. NCBI lineage: Eukaryota > Metazoa > Chordata > Lepidosauria > Squamata > Colubridae > Arizona > Arizona elegans. The sequence continues at coordinate 697,257 of JAKOOJ010000031.1, forward strand.
AAATGCTCCAACACTGGAAGTTTTAAAGAAGATGTTGGATAGCCATTTGTCTGAAGTGGTGTAGGGTTTCCTGCCTAAGCAGGGATTTGGACTAAAAGACCTCAAAGATCCCTTCCAACTCTGTTATTCTATTCTATTCCAAATATTCTGAAAACTGCTATCATGTCACCACAAGTTCTTCTTTTCATTAAACTAGACACACCCAATTCCTACGACCATTCTTCTTTTGTTTTAGCCTCCAGTCCTTTAATCATCTTTGTTGAAAAGGGAAACTAACTTAAGAGCCTTGATAGTACAGTGGTTTACGCACCCTATTATTAACACAGCTGCCTGCAATTTACTGCTGGTTCGAATCTCGCCAAGGCTCAAGGTTGACTCAGCCTTCCATCCTTTCTAAGGTAGGTGAAATGAGGACCCAGTTTGTGGGGGCAATAAGCTGACTTTGTATAAATATACAAAAGTATGAAGGCTGTTGCTTAATGCATTGTAAGCCACCCTGAGTCTCCGGAGAAGGGCGGCATATAAATCAAATTAAAAAAAAAAAGACAAAAACACCAAAAAAATCAAAAAGCAAATTGGCATAGATAAGAATCAACAAAATTCAGTCAGGGCTGGATTCAGATCTCTTGAGGGTGTGTAGAAACTCCAAACTCATGACATGCTTGACTTCTCCCTCGGTCCCAGCCTAGTCACCTCCTACACAAAGCAAAATTCAAGGGGTGCATTAAAAAAAAAACTACACCAAACAAACATACAAAACCAAGCATCATCCTTACTCTGTTGAGCATTTTCAGTTGGGGACTTCATTTCCTGGTGCATTTTTGTCAATTTCACCAGACAGCTCCTTTTATTTTATTTTATATATTTTTTGTTCTTGGCTGCAGAAGCATTGAAAAAAACCCCAAATAGCTGTGCTGTTTCAAAAAAAAAAAAAAATGGTACGGAAATATAGATAAATTGCCCCAGATGAAAGCAATTTGAACAAGAGTCCAGAGGGGCTTTCGAGACCTCTGTTTCTTCCCAATTGTAATGCTCCAAAAAGAAGGTTGTTGAATGCAGTAGATTTTCGAAATGAAGAGCAATTGAGAGGCCTCTGTTCATATACAGAGAGGGCCTTTAGCTGTGCTTCTCCCTTTTGGGCTAATCATTGGGTGGTGGCCGAATGAAGTCAGGGGGGAGTTGGTTCAAGGACCACTGTCTTCCATTTCATTTGTGTGGTGGGGTTTGAGAAGTTTGATCCTGTTCTCTGCACCTCCTCGAGGTCATATGGCGGGCTTGGAATACAGAATAACAGAGTTGGAAGGGACCTTAGAGGTCTTCTAGTTCAACCCCCTGCTCAAGCAGGAGACCCTATGCCAGACAGAAACTGAATATCCAATCTCTTCATCCGGTGATGAAGCAGCCACAACTTCTGGAGGCAAGTCATTCCACTGATTAATAGAATTACAGAGTTGAAAGTGAACGTGGAGGTCTTCTGGCTGAATCCCTGATCAAGTAGGAGACCCTTTACCATTCCAGACAACTGTATGTCCCATCTCTTCTTAAAAACTTCCAGTGTTGGAGCATCCACAACTTCTGGAGGCAAGTTGTTCCCCTGGTTAATTGTTCTCACTATCAGGAAATTTCTGCTTAGTTCTAGGTTGCTTCTCTCCTTGGTTAGTTTCCATCCGTTGCGTCTTCTCCTGCCTTCTCCTTGGTTGTAGGTTGGATCCTTCTTTGAAAAGCTTCCATCAGTCTTGGCCCTCAGCTCCATCGTGCATTCTCTGCCCAAGCCATCAGCTCAGTTCAGACTTACGGTAGGAGTGACCTGCTCCTTTCCTGAAGCCAAATTTATCATCAAAGATGGCCAACAATTTTTCCCCTTCATTTTCTTTCCTTTCACCCATTTTATGTTACTTCAGCAGAGTTAACTTTTCTTCTTCAACTCTGCCCAAATGGGGAGGGGTTGAATCCAAAGGAGGAAATTACAAAGCGAAGACATCTGTTGACACCCCCAGCATGGTAAGGCATATATTTCCCCATTTAAAATAGCCAGAAAGTGTCTGGTTTAAAGGATTCAATAATGGCAATGTGATGTTGATTTCTGCTGCTATGCATAATGACTCAGTTCCTGAGAAAATGTCAGCTGTTGTTTCTGCGGTCCTCTCCTGCCTACAAAGAAAGACATTTGGGGAGACTATTTCAGTCCAGTTCTAACCTTGGGGGAAAAAAAGAGGCATTCGGTAATAAAATAAGCTCAGGAGCTTCTTGTGGGGGAAACTCAGTTGAAGGTAATCTTTGGCAAAGATCCAACCTGCAGCCCTGCAGAATTCAGGTGACCCTGAGGGCACATATAAACCGCCAAGCGGCCTCAATGATTCTCAGAAAGAATGCCAACGACCAGATGACTGCAAGGAATATAAATCCTTCAGTTCTCTACCATTCAGACAGAACTGAAGAAGGTTCTTGGATGAGAAGTGAAACCTCTTCATGGAAAAACAAAGCCCAGTTGTCTTCTGAAGAAGCTTCCTGGATGAGAAGTGAAACATCTTCAAGGAAGAACAAAGTACAGTTGCCTTCCGAAGAACTGAAAAAGCTTTTAATCTTTTTTGGAAAGAGGGTGGACTGCCTGCAAGTCAGCCATGACCCTTTGAGATTGCCTGGACAAATCTTTCCAATTTCTTTGGCATGATTTCAGATAGTTTGCCCTTGCCTTCTACTTCCTGGACTTAAGAGAGTGGGATGGTCTCAAAGTCACTTAGCTGGCTTTGTGCGTAAACAGGACTAGAACTCACAGTCTCCTGGTTTCTCCCCTGGTACCTGGTGATGTACATTTTTGGTTGGTGACTCTCAACAGGGCACCAAACACCAGTGCACCAGTTCTTAAGGTAAAGGTAAAGGTTCCCCTCGCACATATGTGCTAGTTGTTCCCGACTCTAGGGGGCGGTGCTCATCTCCGTTTCAAAGCCGAAGAGCCAGCGCTGTCCGAAGACGTCTCCGTGGTTGTGTGGCCAGCATGACTCAATGCCAAAGGCACACAGAATGCTGTTCCCTTCCCACCAAAAGTGGTCCCTATTTTTCTACCAGCATTTTTTACCTGCTTTCAAACTGCTATGTTGGCAGAAGCTGGGACAAGTCACGGGAGCTCACCCCATTTACACGGCACTAGGGATTCGAACCTCCAAACTGCCGACCTTTTTGATCGACAAGCTCTTCGCCGCTGAGCCACCGCGTCACACCGTTTCACCCGTTCTTAAGTTTGCACAATTCTGCATCTTTGAAGCCCATCCACCAACTTTCTGCCTTGGCTGCGGATGAATGAATTCAGAAATCGGAGCTCGTGTGCCAAAGCAGCCCGGTTAACGGCGCAGAGAAACCGTGCGATGGAATAAATGCAAAGAAAATTATGGGTTGATTCCTTGCATTTAACCTTGTTTGGACACGGTTTCATTTAATTAGCAGCAGATGCGTGAGGTGACAGATTTGGCAGAGAACAATAATAGGCTGGGAGGGGAGAGAGAAAACATTCCTGCTGAGAATCATGTTCCTTATTACACCTGGCTATTATCTGTGGAGATTTTTTTTTTTTAAAAAAAGGAAAAGCAAAAAGAGAAACAATGTTAGTCTAACAGGCCTGAATTGAACGTCCATTCCTAAGGGTTTGGTTCTATCAGGGCTGAGTGACAGTACTCAAGATGTATTCCACGGGGAGGTCCGGAAGAAAGCCGCCATCTCCAAACCTAAATGGTAATTGTATTTACAAGGCCAATGGCAAAGACAATGAGAGGGTGACGGAGGGATTGTGCCAGTTTTACTTAAAGCAGACATGGGCTGGCAGCTCGGGCGGCTTGGGAGGGATGCCCTGCTCCGGAGTCAACTTGGTTGATCAATCCCGTGGGGAGCTGAGTTGTCGACTTTAGTCATGCTTGAATGCATGACGTGAGAAATTCTGAGCAGGCAACAATTTGCACTCCGCAAAGCAAGCAGGAGGAAAGATGTTGAGCCTTGTTGAGGAAAGATGAGAGGGGGGGGGATGATAGATGAGATAGATAACATAGATTGATTAGATGATAGATAGATAGACAGACAGACAGACAGTCATGGATGGATGGATGGATGGATGGATGGATGGATGGATGGATACGTAGACAGACAGATATGGAGATGGAGAGAGATAGGGATAGACAGATAGAGAGAGAGAGAGAGATACAGAGATTGAGATAGTGAGACAACAATGGACAGACATATAGGCAGTCAGAAGTTAAATAATCAATACTTTGATACACAATTGGACAGATAGATGATGATAGATAGATAGATAGATAGATAGATAGATAGATAGATAGATAGACAGACAGACATGGATGGATGGATGGATGGATGGATGGATGGATAAGTAGATAAACAGAGATGGAGAGAGATAGGGATAGATAGACAGACAGACGGACGGACAGACAGACAGATAGATAGATAGATAGATAATAGAGAGAAACAGACAATGGATAGACAGGTATAGACAAAGTTAAATAAATAGATCAATAGATTGATACACAGTTGGACAGATAGATGAAGATAGACAGGTGAAAGGAAGGAAAGAAGGAAGGAAGGAAGGAAGGAAGGAAGGAAGGAAGGAAGGAAGGAAGGAAGGAAGGAAGGAAAGATATAACCGTCTGAATAGTAAGCACAGAAAAATCTCATCTCAGAAAATAATAGAAACTTTAAAAGTCAGAGATTAATGTGAAGCTAATCAGTATATCTAAGAACTAGATAGAACTAGTACTGCATTTTCAAGTGTTGAAATGGGGACTTTATACAACAGTGATGGGAAATCCAGATCTAGAGGAGGGAGGGGAGGGAGGGAGAGAAATAGAGACAGAGAGAGAGAGAGACAGAAAGAGAGAGGGGGGGGGGTATCTTATAAGTTTGCCTTCTAAGAAATTACATTTCAGCTTCAATTCCGATGCAAAACCTCTTCTTCCCTTGCACAACTTCAACTCTTAGGCTCTGCCAGTAATTCTCCTCCCTCCCCTTCCCCTCCCCTCCCCCACTTACGCCAACACCAGACACAGGACACAGTGGGGTATTTCTCATTTCTGCCGTGTTTGACGCTTCTAAGCCATCTATGCCCACCCGAAGCCCGTTGCGCGTCAATATTTACTAATGGGAGCTTTTCGTCTGCAGAGAGAATGCTGAAAAGCCAAAAGCCAAAAGATAAAGGAGAAAAAAAAAAAGAAAGGAATAAACAAACAAACGCCTTGATCCTAGCTGAGAAGTTAGCAGAAGTTGAGGCGAAGAAGCCTCCTTGCCTAAAAAAAATCCAGAAAAGGTGCAGAGAAAGAATGCAAATTGGAGGAGGAGGAGGAGATAAGGCAAGAGGAAACATTGATGGTTGTGGGTGAGTAAAGACAGAGAAAGGGGCTATGAAGGACAAAGGATGGATGATCTACCATTAAAGAGAGAGGATGGCTTAATGGAAGAAGATAATTGATGGCTAATGGTCATTATAGCTCCAAGGACCGTAATCAGAAAGCCTCTCTTCACCAGTTGATGGGGTGAAGATGTTCCCGGATTATCTGACCCAACTGTAAGAGCAAAATGTTGAAAAAGCTTTGTCCTTAAACCGAACCCACAACTCTCCTCTCCTTGAGTTTCCTTCCCAGTATTGATTTTCTGTTTGGTTCTGGCGTTGTTGGCATTTCTCAACCGTGTAGGGCAGATCCTCACGTCCTACTCTCTTGTGTCCTGGGAAGTGGGCTGAAGGAAGGAGGCTTAAAGACGGGTGGGTGGGTTCCTTTGCTAGTTTTTATAAAGGGAAGCCTCCATCGGATTCCACCATAAGCCATCTTTGTAAAAGTACCCAGCGGACTTGGCTTGGGCCCAAGAGATATATATTGCGGCTATTCTCTTTATCGAACTATTCAGAGTTAGGCCTATTCATCTGGGATTACAGTATTTGGAAATGTTGTGTTATTTCTGCGTTATGGAATTATTATTGTCCCTCCCTCCCTCCTCCAAATCTTTCTTCCTTCCTTCCTTCCTTTCTTTCTTCCTTCCTTCCTTCCTTCCTCTCTCCCTCCCTCCCTCCCTCTCATCCCAACTCTTTCTTTCTTTCTTTCTTTCTTTCTTTCTTTCTTTCTTTCTTTCTTTCCTTCCTTCCTTCCTCCCTCCCTTCCTTCCTTCGTTCCTTCCTCTCATTCCATCTTTCTTTCTTTCTTTCTTTCTTTCTTCTCATTCCCATTTCTTTTTTTCTTTATTTCTCTTTCTTTCCTTCCTTCCTTCCTTCCTCTCATTCCCATCTCTTTCTTTCTTTCCTTCCTTCCCTTCTTCCTCTCATTCCCATCTCTTTCTTTCTTTCCTTCTTTCCTTCCCTTCTTCCTCTCATTCCCATCTCTTTCTTTCTTTCTTTCTTTCTTTCTTTCTTTCTTTCTTTCTTTCTTTCTTTCTTTCTTTCTTTCTTTCCTTCTTTCCTTCCTTCCTTCCTTCCTTCCTCTCATTCCCATCTCTCTCTCTCTCTTTCTTTCCTTCCTTCCTCCCTCCATTCCTCCCTCTTCTTTCCCTCTCCAAATCTTCCTTTGTTCCTCTCATTCCCCTTTCTTTCTTTCTTTCTTTCTTTCTTTCTTTCTTTCTTTCTTTCCTTCCTTCCTTCCTCAAAAGACATCCGTTACAATTTTTTTTCACCCATGACCCTTGCAGCTTCCCCGTGGTCCCTTGATCAAAATCCAGATGCTTGGCAACTGACTCCTATTTATGATGGTCGCAGGGTCCCTCTGGGGTGTGTGTGTGTGTGTCTCGCGATTCCCTTTTGCGACCTACCGACAAGCAAAGTCCACGGGGAAAGCCGGATTCGCTTAACAATCATGTGACTAACTTAACCCCATGCAGAGAGTCACTCAAGAACCCTTGGCCAGAAAGGTCGTAAAACAGGACCAAAAAAAACCCAACCCCCCACCCTCCCTCGGCAGCTGTCTCGCTTAGCGAGAGAAATTTTGGCCGTAAGTCGAGGACCGCCTGTATTTAAGACTCCATTTCAGCGACGGCTAAAGAAGCTTGGCTTCCATCTGATGGATTGAAGGAGGCAAGAGAGTCTATTTATTCAGACTTTTTCTGGCTCAACCAGGAGCGTTGCCGTCCACCTCACGGAAAAGTCAACAAGCGAGGTGAACTTTACTAAATTAATGTGCATGTATCTAAAAGTGCTAACAAATTTTTCACATGTCGGAGCGTTTTTTTTTTCTTCCTCTTCCCCCTTGATGCCTCTGATGTGCTCGTAATGAGAGCAGAGATAGACCCTTTATGACCAGAGAAATTACACATGATTTCATTTTGTTCTGGGTACAATCGCTGTCACCTTCTCCTGCCGAGAGAAACTCCAAGGGCCCTTCTCCTATTCGACCGAGCAAATTCATTTTTCTTTCCATCATCACCAGGTTATGAAAAGGTTGGGACAGTAGTGGTTTCCACTTACCTTCGCTACCGGTTCGGAACTGCGAGTGTGAATACACCCTCGCTTCTGCACATGCGTCTCAGCCTGATCCAAAGACCTCAAGATGAGTGGTTGGGTAGACCTGCTTAGGGTAGGATATTGTCTGCCCTTCAAGATAGACCAGACTAGGAAACCAAATTTGAATATTATAGCTTCTTAAACCTCCATCCTTCTATCCATACCCTCTATGGAAAACTATATCCAAAACTCATTAATTGAGAATCAAATCAAACATCTACATCCAGTTTTGGTCACCACGCTACAAAAAGGATGTTGAGACTCTAGAAAGAGTGCAGGGAAGAGCAACCAGGATGATGATGGGACTGGAGGCTAAAACATACGATGAACAGTTACAGAAACTGGGCATGGCTAGTCTAGTGAAGAGAAGGACTAGGGGCAACAGGATAGCAGTCTTCCAATATTTGAGGGGCTGCCACAGAAAAGAGAAGGTCAAGCTATTTTCCAAAGCACCCGAAGGCCAGACAAGGAGTAATGGATGGAAACTGACCAAGGAGAGATTCAACCTAGAAATGAGGAGGAACTTTCTGAAAGTGAGAACAAGCAACCTATGGAACAGAAGTTGCCTTTGGAAGTTGTGGGAGCTTCATCGCTTGAAGACTTTCAAGAAAAGATTGGACTGCCATTTGTCAGAAATGGTGTAGGGTCTCCTGCTTGAGTGGGGGGGTTGGACTAGATGACCTATAAGGTCCCTTCCAACTCTGTTTAATCTGTTAACCTTTGGAGAAGCTGGATACAGATATGAAGACTATAGGAGACAACAGAGGCAGAAGATCGTTGCAAAATACATGCATTGAAAGGCCGCCTAGAAAAACAAATCTGCGATGGAAATAGAGCAATCATTAACTCAGCACCAAATATCAATAAGGCCCCTCTGCAGCTCGTCAACAATAATGTGACCTCAGAACTTATCTTGTGCCCTCCCCAAAAAAATTATATATATATATAAAAGAGGCCCATGAGATTGGGAGAGAGAAAAACAGTGTTTTTCGCAGCAAAACTCGGAATATAAAAGGACAGGTTTTGTTGCCATATTATTATTTTGTGCATTTTTCCCCCCTCTCTTTCCTGGTCCCCCAGAAGGTTTGGATTTGCAGAATATAATTTAATAAGCAGGAGAAAAGAGAAGGAGAAGGTCTTTAAAAAAGCCAGCAAGTATTAAATGAGTTTATTGTATTCCAAAAGGCCGACTCCCCTTAGGGGATCCCCAGCAAGTCGCTTGCTCTGTTCTTTATTGAAGTTCTGCATTGGAATTATAAACCCTCTAAATGGGCTGTGTTCATTAGAGAAGCTTGGCTGATCACTGATGAAAAAAAAATATAACAATTAAAAAAAAATTGAATGGGTGGGAAGAGAAGAAAGAGAAAGAGAAAGGAAGATGCAGACTTGACATGGATGCATTAGAGTCCCAGAGTGAAGGAGTAAGATATTAACATTTAATAATAGATACCACTAATAATGGGAAAATATTGGATCCTAATTAAAAGTGCCAACAAAGGAGGGAAGAGCAAAGTTAATCGGAAAGAGATGTCCAGTGTGGCTACACAAAGCTTGAGATTCAAAGACAAAACTGTGGATTAGAATCGGGCAGGCTCTGAGATCCATTTCACCAATGAAATCCTAAACTGCATGAACAGAGGGATACAATCAAGATTAAGGAAGTTACTAAGACCACTCTATAAAGCTTTAGTAAGACCACACCTAGATTACTGCATCCAGTTTTCGGCACCACACTATAAAAAAAGATGTTGAGACTCTAGAAAAAGCGTGGAGAAGAGCAACCAGGATGATGAGGGGACTGGAGGCTAAAACATACGATGAACGGTTGAAGGAACTGGGCCTGGCTAGTCTAGTGAAGAGAAGGACCAGGGGAGACATGATAGACATCTTCCAATATTTGAGGGACTGCCACAGAGAGGAGGAAGGGGGTCAAGCTATTCTCCAAAGCATCTGAAGGCCAGACAAGGAATAATGGATGGAAACTGATCAAGGAGAGATTCAAAATTTCAATAAGGAGAAATGTTCTGACCGTGAGAACAATCAACCAAGGGAACAGAAGTTGCCCTCAGACGTTGTGGGAGCTTCATCACTGGAGCCTTTCAAGAAAAGACTGGACTGCCATTTATCAGAAATGGTGTAGGGTGACTGGTTGGGCGTGGCCAAATTTTTTTTTTTTTTTTACACTTTTAAAAGCATTTTTTCTACAACCTCTTCGGATGAAGAGATTGTAAAAAAAAGTGCTTTTAAAAGGCTCTGACGATCCCAGCTGAGTTGCCTGATTTCGTCAGAGGCTTTTTTAAAAAAAAGCATTTTAAAAAAAAATATTAAAAGAAAAAAAAAAGCCTCTGATGATTAGGCAACTCAGCTGGGATTGCCAGAGCCTTTTAAAAGCATTTTTTTTTTACAACCTCTTTGACTAATTCCTTCTGGACACCATCTATTGGAGTGAGATTTCCACCAAGTATAACAGAAGTCCAGACGTGACCTTTTTAGGAAACTCAGAATCTTCAGCACTGAATTTCCTCTTCCTTCCTTCCTTCCTTCCTTCCTTCCTTCCTTCCTTCCTTCCTTCCTCCCTCCCTCCCTCCCTCCCTCCCTCCCTTCCTTCCTTCCTTCCTTCCTTCCCTCCCGCCTGCCTGCCTGCCTGCCTGCCTTAGCTCCTTCTCCTTCTCCATCTCCTCCTCCTTCTCCTATTCCTTCCTTCCTTCCTTCTTTCCTTCCTTCCTTCCTTCCTTCCTTCCTTCCTTCCTTCCCTCCCTCCCGCCTGCCTGCCTGCCTTAGCTCCTTCTCCTTCTCCTTCTCCATCTCCTCCTCCTTCTCCTATTCCTTCCTTCCTTCCTTCCTTCCTTCCTTCCTTCCTTCCTTCCTTCTTTCCTTCCTTCCTTCTCTGCCTTCCTTCCTTCCTTCCTTCCTTCCTTCTTTCCTTCCTTCCTTCCTTCTTTCCTTCCTTCCTTCTCTGCCTTCCTATCTTCCTTTCCTTCCTTCCTTTCCTTCCTTCCCTCCCTCCCTCCCCCTTCCCCATCTCCTCCTCCTCCTCTTTTCACATCTCAGAAGATCATGTCACATTTTAATTATTTGTCACTCTTTGCTGCTTGTTATCTTAATTAACTTTGACTTACTGATCCTTCCAAGGGAAAAGGGACTCTAGTTTGACTTTAGTGGTGAACTTTGAAAAAGTAGATGAGGGAGGCAGATTCCTTTTGGAACTAAAGGGAACTAGCAACTTGACTCAGGAATAAATCTTTGGTGCTCTATTATGGAAGAATCAGAGATAAAGAATTCATGCACGGACCCTTGTGGGACAAAAGCACGGCTGAATAATTGATACCCATTAATACTCACTTTTATTTTCCTTTCTAAAGTTCCTGAAGGTCATTTTGCCAATCTGCGGCAGATAGCATTATGTCGTACGCTCTTCCTTTACTATCACTTCTGATCACTCTGAATTCTTCCTGGGTCCCCTCCACTTTCTGAGCTGAGGATGTTATTCTGACCTAGACTTCCTCAGCAGCACAAAGGCAAGTCCTCGTCCCAATAAACCCCTTTTATTTAATTTACAGTGAATTCCCCTCCAGCAAAGTCTTTCCTCTCCCACAGTCTTTCAAGATAGTTCACAATTACCGACCTTTATCAGGCTTGGAGAGTGGCCAGGCCGATATCTTTCAGACACCAAGAATGTAGGAATGAACTAATAGTCTCCTGCAAACTCCCCTCCCCTGTCGCTCCTTTTTTATTCCCTCTGGGACAGGCCATTCATTGTCCACCTGTGGCTTTACTCCCAAGTCGACCCTTGTTCTTTAGCTGTTTCCTTCATCTGGCAACTCTGCGCATGCGCACATTGGGAACAGGCTCCAGCTGTTCATCTGCCTCACTGATGTCTGACTCCGAAGGCAGCTGATAACTGTTAGACGGCCCTGTCCCCCTCTCTGCCTCAGATGCAGAGCCCTCATCAGAACCTTCCCCAGACTCCAGGACTGGCCCATGTTCCTCCCCAACCTCCTCACTATCCGAATCTGCTGCCAGCTCCACTGGTTGCTGGCGGGCCAAAACAGATGTCTTGATGGGAAGAATATATTTATTGAACTTTGTAATGGAATCAGGAGGTCCTTTGCTATTAGATCCCAAGGACATCAAGTGCCAAGAGAGTAGCCTTGAACCTCGCCAAGCAGCCAATTGGTATTGGACAGTCAGTCAAGAGAAAGGGACAATCTTTCTCAAGCTCCAGATTCCAGTTTTGCTTCGTGTCGGAAAGCAAAGTATATATCCCAGCACAGGGTTGTGATAAGTATGGGTGTCTATCACATGTTTTGCTTCAGGGGTGAAAATGTCAACGTTCCGAACTGGTGGTGGACCTCTTTTTCTGTTTTCATGCTCATCAGCGAAGTCTCGTTTGCATGCGGGGAAGAGACGGGGCGTGGGATATGACAGCCCAAGTCGATCTGTCAGTGGAAACCAACCCTCAGCTCTTCAGACGCATTGAGAAAGCTGTCAGTCACTGAGCGGTTTTTCCAGGCTTAACTTAATTTCAGTTAATGTGCAGAAAGCTGCCTAATAACGAGCTGTCAAAAGAGGACAGGCCAGAGGAGCCGTCGCAGAGATGAGAAGAGGGGGAAAAATATGTTTTGAAACAGTCTTGGCGTCTGCTACTTCTTCCGCCCCATATCATTCCGAAGTTCAGAAAATTTTGTCAGGCAGGCAAAAGAGATATTTTTCTGGACTAAGCCAATTCTAGATAAATAGCTTTCTGTAAGAGGAGGAGGAGGAGGAGCAGGAGGAGGAGGAGGAGGAGAAAGAAAAGGAGGAGGAGATAGACAAAGAGGAGGAGGAGGAGGAGGAGATAGACATGGATTAGAAAGAGAAGAAGGAAGAGAAGGAAGAAGAGAAGGAGGAAGAGATAGACAAAGAGGAGAAAGAGAAGGAGGGGGAAATAGACAAAGAGGAGAAAGAGAAGGACGAAGAGAAGGAGGAAGAGATAGACAAAGGGGATAAAGAGAAGGAGGGGAAATAGACAAAGAGGAGAAAGAGAAGGAGGAAGAGAAGGAGGAAGAGATAGACAAAGAGGAGAAAGAGAAGGAGGAGGAGGAGATAGACAAAGGGGATAAAGAGAAGGAGGAGGGAATAGACAAAGAGGAGGAGGAGCAGCAGGAGGAGGAAGAGATAGACAAAGAAGAGAAAGAGGAGAAGGAGATAGACACGGAGTAGAAAGAGAAAAAGGAAGAGAAGGAGGAAGAGAAGGAGGAAGAGATAGACAAAGAGGAGGAAGAGAAGGGGGAGGAGGAGATAGACAAAGGGGATAAAGAGAAGGAGGGGGAAATAGACAAAGAGGAGAAAGAGAAGAAGGAAGAGAAGGAAGAAGAGAAGGAGGAAGAGATAGACAAAGAGGAGGAAGAGAAGGGGGAGGAGGAGATAGACAAAGAGGAGGAAGAGAAGGGGGAAGAAGAGATAGACAAAGAGGAGGAAGAGAAGGGGGAGGAGGAGATAGACAAAGGGGATAAAGAGAAGAAAGAGGAGAAGGAGATAGACAAAGAGGAGAAAGATAAGCAGGAGGAGATAGACACAGAGGAGGATGAGTTACACAAGGAGGAGGAAGATGACGATGAAGAGGAAAGATGAGATAGATAAAGAGATAAAGGAGGAAGAGGAGGAGGAGATAAATAAGGAGGAGGAGCTCTTTTTCCTAGCACTTTCATCTCCCGCTTATCATTTAATACCACTTTGTAATTACACCGTCAAGGATAGATCAAACAGAATCGACTACCTGTGGGCCCACAAAGTGATCTCTCAGCTATTCTGCCTGGCGTTGTATCCGCGTAGGAAGCTGTACATAACCCAACTCTTCCCTATAGCAGAGAAGCCATTCTATTGACCACCGGACGCACTAAGTCAAATTTCCTTTTTTTTTTCCCCCATTACAAAAATAGTAACCTCTCGGCCTTGTGGGTAAAACACCTTTCATGCCCTTTAAGTGCACCTGGACTCCTGCTCATTGGCCTGGTTGGGCAGGGCTTAGGAGGGTCGTAATCTGAATTACCGAGAGGCCGCTTGGTTGCCGATCGTATTTTTTAGGAAGAAATCCCTTCCTCCTTTTCGACTTCTCCTCTCTCCTAGGCAACTGTCACAAGCAATCCATCATCTTGAGCTTCTTCAGCACCCAGAAGGAAAGTCAAAATGACCTTAATAGGAATCATACTACTCAGGTGCATTGGGAGTTTGCCTCGAAAACTATATCCCACGAGAGACCGCAGATTTATTTCCTGTTCTTCTCTTCTTCTTTTTTTTTTCTCTCCTCCCCTAATTCAATATCCCTTCCCTGCTCTTGGCTGTTTCTTCCTAGCAGGTGTCTCGCAAAATAGTTTCTCAGCAACTTCATCTGCTCGGATTCTTCTCCACCTGACTTCTGCTATTTTCTCTTCGGTGGTGACCTTCAAGGCCATCTTTGAAATGTCCTAGAAACCCCACCAGAAAGGACATTGGTGTGCAAAAATAAAGAAGAGACAAACACGAAGCCCTCAGCTGTTTTCCAGTTTGCCTGGAAGGCGGAAGAGGAAATACGTCTATAATCATGTGTTTGGGTTTTTCACACCCCAGAGTTTGAAATTTCAAGGTTATTATTGTTGGGCTCTTTCATACAAGCTTCTTCCCTCCATGCCTGACATTTTTAGACAGTTTTTTTTAAAAGCTGATCATGATTAAGGAGGTAGAAATTAGAAAGAGTGCAGGGAAGAGCAACCAAGAGGACTGGAAATGAAAACATATGAAGAACGGTTGCAGGAATTGGGTATGTCTAGTTTAGCAAGGGACGTGGTCGATCGAAAGGTGGGCAGTTCAGCGGTTCGAATCTCTAGTGCCACGTAACGGGGTGAGCTCCAGTAACTTGTCCCAGCTTCTGCCAACCTAGCAGTTCGAAAGCACGTAAAAAATGCAAGTAGAAAAACAGGGACCACCTTTGGTGGGAAGGGAACAGCGTTCCGTGCGCCTTTGGTGTTGAGCCATGCTGCCCCCTGTTTAAAACGTTTGAGGAACCCCTGTTCTACACAATCACTAGAGAGCGAAAAGATCCGATGGGCCAATCTGATTGTAATTCAATCTGTGCAAGTACATCTCATCCTCAACTTTTAACGACCCCATAATCCCTTTGTGGGGTGGAGTCTGGGCAACTGAATGGAGCTGAGTGTTTACTGGCCAGATGCCCTTCCTGTCACCAGTGTGGAGTTTTGTTCAGCAGATAATATCTTCATTGTGCCCAGAGAGAGAAATATCTGCCTCTACCCAGGATCGAACTCACAGCCTCCTGATTGTGAGGTGAGATCTCATAGTAGGCTATGCACCACTCATCTATTCATGACTCCATAATCCCTTTTGAGGTGGAGTCTAGGCAAATGAATGGAGCTGAGTGTTTACTGGCCAGATGCCCTTCCTGTCACCAGTGCGGAGTTTTGTTCAGCATGCAGGTAGTCCTTGACAATCAACAGTTCATTTAGTAACCATTCAAAGTTACAGCAGCACTGAAAAAAGTGACCTAGGACTGTTTTTTCACACTTATGACCCTTGCAGCATCCCCGTGGTCAGGTGATCAAAATTCAGATGCTTGGCAACGGACTCATATTTATGACGGTTGCAGTGTCTCAGGGTCATGTGATCCCCTTTTGCGACCTCCTGACAAGCAAAGTCAATGGGGAAAGCCAGATTCACTTAACAATGGTGTTACTCACTTAACAACGGCAGTGATACACTTAACAACTGTGGCAAGGAAGGCCGTAAAATGGGGCCAAACTCACTGAACCACTGTCTCTCTCTTAGCAATGGAAATTTTGGGCTGGGATTGTGCGGTCGTAAGTCGAGGACTAGCTGTACTGCCTATCTTGTCCATTGATGATCTTTGGTCTTCCTAGACTGAAACAGAAAAGATTGTGATCAGCTCCTTCTCATAGGAGACTCCGGGTGAAAAGAACCACGGTTAAATCATGATTAGATTAGTGGGACCAATCTTGGAAGAATCTCATCATTTAGTATCTTGGAAGAATCTCATCCTTTAGTAACAAAAAATTCATGCAAGCAACAGGAGGAAAATAATGGAACAGCATGCCTTCACAAGTTGTGGGGGGCTGGACAAGCATTTGTCTGCAATGGTATGGGGTCTCCTACTTGACCAGAGGATTGGACTAGAAGACCTTCAAGGTACCTTCCAGCTCTATTCTGATTGAAGTTGTGGGGGCTCCATCACATATCTATCTATTTATCTATCTATCTGTCTGTCTGTCTGTCTATCCATCCATCCACATACCCATCTGCAACTACGTTTAAAAAAATGACAGCACAAACTCCAAGATATTAAGCATCCTAAATATTTTTTCAACTGCCAACTGATTTTTTTCCCCATCCGTCTGGCCCGTTTGGATAGCCAGCATTTAATACCCGTGAAGAGAGTATTTCAGAGCCATTTTGGTCTACCAAAATTCAGAATAGTTGCCGAAATTTGCACTTTGGTTTATTTTTCCTCTCTCTTCCAAAAAGGAGCACAAGCCATGGAGCGAGCCAAAACTCGGCGTCCACATTTGCTCTCTCTTGCCCTCTTCCCGTCAGATGCTGCGTCAAAAGCTACAACTACGAAACCCAGAATTTGTACTTCCTCTCTCAACGCTGAGTTGTGAAGCTTAACAACAATGGTGGACTTCCTTTTCCTCCTTGCCAGAGAAACACAAGGCAGGAAACGAGGAACGAAAATAAAGCAGAAGGATGTAATTTCCTCCTTGCAACAACTTCCATCCAGAAACTCCTAAACCAGAACAATAAAGACCCATTAATCCTGAAATTCAGCCACGGAGGAAAGATTCTGCCTTGAAAAATAGCCTACTCCCACCTCCCTCAAGCCACACAAAGAGTTTATTTTATGTAAATTGTTTGAATCCGTTGTCTGCTGGGGAACCGGAGCTGTTTCTCCCTTTAATCTCTCCCTTTATTGTTTTATGACGGTTGTCCATGGGTGGGAGAACATCTCATAAAGTACCTCTCCGTAGTTGGTCTGCTGCATGGCAACGGCGGTGGAGAAAGCAAAGGATCTGGACATTGAATGCGACAGACCCACGTTAAGCGGGAGGGAGTGACGAAGTGCCAAGGGACCCTCACTTTAACAATCCCAAAAAAAGACTTCTTTCCGTCCCCTTTAAGGTTAATCAAGTCGGCATTTGTGTCAGGTGTAATGCCTAATTAAAATGATGGAAGGGGCGCAAATGTCTTCTGACAAAGGAGGGGAATGGCAGAAAGAGGCGGCATCAGTGCCATATTGAGGGTTTTTTTTCCAAAAAAAAGAAAAGAAAAATCAATAAGACGAGCTCATTTCATCCCTGTACATCTCTCCATGTTTTGCTATTCAAGTGTTCACTTGAAAAGATGCCAGCTGGCCAACTGGGAGCCTGGGAAGCTTATGGGCAAACTTGTTCTTCCTTTTAGAGAGAGGGGGAGAGAGAAGGAGAAAGGAGAAGAGAAGGAGAAGAAGGAGAAAGAAAAGGGAGAGGAGGAGGAGGAGAGGGAGAAGGAGAAGAGAAGAAAGAAAAGGAAGAGGAGAAGGAGAGAAGGAGAAAGAGAAGGAGAAGAGTAGAAAAAAGGAAGAGAAGGAGGAGAAGGAAAGGGACAAGGAGAAGAAAGAAAAGGGAGAGGAGGAGGAGAAGGAAAGGAGAAGGTGAAAGAGAAGGAGAAGAGAAGGAGAAGAAAAGGGGGAGAAGGAGAAGGAGAGGGAAAAGGAGAAGAGAAGAAAGAAAAGGGAGAGAAGGAGGAGAAGGAGAATGAAAGGAGAAAGAGAAGAAAAGAAAAGGAGAAGGAGAAGGAGAAGGAGAAGGAGATGAGAAGAAAGAAAAGGAAGAGGAGAAGGAGAGGAGGAGAAAGAGAAGGAGAAGAGTAGAAAAAAGGAAGAGAAGGAGGAGAAGGAAAGGGACAAGGAGAAGAAAGAAAAGGGAGAGGAGGAGGAGAAGGAAAGGAGAAGGTGAAAGAGAAGGAGAAGAGAAGGAGAAGGGAGAGAAGGAGGAGAAGGAGAAGGAGAGGGAGAAGGAGAAGAGAAGAAAGAAAAGAAAGAGAAGGAGGAGAGAAGGAGAAAAAAAGGGAGAGATGGAGGAGAAGGAGAGGGAGAAGGAGAAAGAGAAGGAGAAGAGAAGGAGAAGGAGAGGGAGAAGGAGTGGGAGAAGAGAAGGAGAATAGAAGAAAAGGGAGAGAAGGAGGAGGATGAGAAGGAGAGGGAGAAGGAGAAGAAAGAAAAGGGAAAGGAGGAGGAGAAGGAAAGGAGGAGGAGAAAGAGAAGAGAAGGAGAAGACAAGGGAGAAAAAGAGGAGAAGGAGAAGGAAAGGAGAGGGAGAAGGAGGAGAAGGATATAGTCCAATGTATAGTCCAATTCTTAGCAAGGCCCCCGCTGGCAGGAGCCTCCTGTCAATTAAAGTCCACATAATTGTAGAGCTTCCAAATTAAGAAAGCCGGATTTGTATGTTTGGCTACAGTTTCTTCACCTTTCTTCGGCGTCCAAAGCATCACAGAGCCCATGTTCCCTTCCCTCTTCCATTAGAGTCCTTTGTTGTTCCTTCTCAAAACATCTCCGTAATGAGAGCACTTGGTTAACACCACAACTGGGCTGTTGCCATTTTTTGCTTTTTTTCCCCCCTTCCCTTCCCAGTTTTTGTGCATTTTAGATGCCCTGTCATAATTGGTAAAGGAGTTTTGGATTCTCACAGATGAACGTTGAGCAAGTACGATAAACATTATAGCAGGAAAGCTGGTGCTTTGGCTGGCTTGCGCTGGGAGGTTCATTATGATGACGCTTAGCTGGATCCTTCATCTCTAGCATTAGGAACCTGTCCATCAGGCAGCTTGATAAGGACACGTCCTGCCAAAAAAAAAAAAGAGAGAGAGAAAAGAAGCAAAGCCAGAGAAACTCACAATTCAAGGACCACAAATTGAGCATCTTCTCTTGCATCCTTTTAAGGCCAAAGACAATAGCTCAGTTTTATAAGCCGGATTAATATCTACATGACAGCCATTAAAAGGAGAAACAGACGTGAGATATAAATTAACAAACCTCTCTTTGGTTGCCAAGATTCCATCCAGAACATAACTGTATTTGAGAATGGTCCATCTCAAGAAGGACTAGGGGAGACAGGATAGCAGTCTTCCAAGATATCTCAGGGGCTGCCCCAAAGAAGAGGGAGTCAAGCTATTCTCCAAAGCACCTGAGGGCAGGACAAGAAGCAATGGGTGGAACTCATCAAAGAGAGAAGCAACCTAGAACTAAGGAGAAATTTCCTGACAGTGAGAACAATTAACCAGTGGAACAACTTGCCTCCAGAAGTTGGGAATGCTCCAACACTGGAAGTTTTTAAGAAGAGGTTAGCTAACCATTTGTCTGAAGTGGTGTAGGGTTGGACTAGAAGACCTCCAAGGTCCCTTCCAACTCTTCTCTTCTCTTCTCTTCTCTTCTCTTCTCTTCTCTTCTCTTCTCTTCTCTTCTCTTCTCTTCTATTCTATTCTATTCTATTCTATTCTATTCTATTCTAGACCTCCGGATTTTTTGTCGGGCCCTGAAGACCTATTTATTTCAACTAGCTGGGCTGGCTTGAGTTAAATTTTAAATTGATTTTAAATTGGATTGTTTTAATTTACGGCCAAAATATTTAATTATTTTAAACTGTTTTTAAATCTTGTATGTCCTGTTTTTTACTTTGGCTGTTCACCACCCTGAGTCCTATTTGGAGAAGGGCGGTATAGAAATTGAAACAAACAAACAAACAAATAAATAAATATTCTATTCTATTCTATTCCATTCCATTCCATTCCATTCAC
Organism: Arizona elegans; assembly: GCA_022577455.1. Taxonomy (NCBI): domain Eukaryota; kingdom Metazoa; phylum Chordata; class Lepidosauria; order Squamata; family Colubridae; genus Arizona; species Arizona elegans. The sequence goes on from JAKOOJ010000031.1 coordinate 716,557, forward strand.
CTGTGGAAGACTAGGGGGAAATTGGCCCAAAAGATGCTTGTAGAGGATGGATTAGGAAGAGAGGATTTAGGTGGTGAAGACATAAACTTGCAGGTTCAAATCTCCATTCCCTCCCCACTTCTGGGGGAAGGATATTGCAAAATCCCCATTCCCACCCCACTCTGGGACCAGCCAGTGGTATTTGCCAGTTCTCCAAACTACTCAAAGTTTCCACTACCGGTTCTCCAGAACCTGTCAGAACCTGTTGCTATTCAACACCCCTGGTCTTTTCCCAGGAGTCCTCTCTTCTCATTTGGTGGCCGAAGTATTTGAACTTCAAAGCTGGCGGTGGACCCGTTTCCTGGACATCGGCTAATTTGTTATTCTGGATCGCCCTGATATTATTTATTGAATCTATTGAAGTCATAACGACAAAAGGATATTTAAGATCGATCTGCTATATTACGTTGGATAATAACCAATGATAGATGCTGGCTATAACAATAAACTCTATGTACACAGTGTCTGAATTTAGCTTTTTCACATCTGCAACAACAGAGGTGTACTTTGTGGGGGAATGCCAAGTTGCCTTAAAGGGGGGGGGGGTTGTGTCGTAAAAATCGCAACAAAAGTGTGTCCTTTTAGCACTCTGAACATATGAAGTTTTCATAGCAGTGCTCATTCTTGATGAGGGCGTTAAGCATTCCACAACTTCCACTGTGTGTTTTAAGGTGGAATTTGTGTGTGTGTGTATTTCCCAAGGTAACTTAGCCAGTTGTTGGCTGGCAATGGAGGAACAACTGAGAGTGGTGCCGTGGCCACTCTCACAATCAGGAGGCTGCGAGTTCAATCCTAGGTAGAGGCAGATATTTCTCTTTCTGGGCCCAATGAGAATATTATCTGCTAAAACAAAACTCCGCATTGGCAACAGGAAGGGCATCCAGCCAGTAAATACTCAGCTCCATTCAGTTGCTCAGAACTCCACTCCGCAAGGGATTATGGAGTCATTAATAGAGGATGATGAGTGATTCCTTTCACTGAATGGTGCGGTGGCCTAGAGGTGGAGCTCTCACCTCACAATCAGGAGGCTGGGAGTTCAATCCTAGGTAGAGGTAGATATTTCTCTCTCTGGGCACGATGAGAATATATCTGCTGGATATAACTCCACATTGGCAACAGGAAGGGCATTAAAACACTCTGCTAGCTCCATTCAGTTGCCCAGATTACACTCCACAAGGGATCATGTGGTCATTAAAAGGAGATAATGATGATGATGATGATGAATGGAGGAACCACTGAAGAACTGAATCATCTTCAGCTTGAAAACAATCAAAAGGAAGAATTCAATTCTCAACTTTGTTCCTCTTTCTCCCAAACGCAGACTCTTTGAAGACCCAACTCTCCAAGATAAAAGAATTGGAAGGGAACCTTGGAGGTCTCCTAGTCCAACCCGCTGCTCAGGCATTTTAGGCAAGTTGGTTGTCCAACTGCTTCTCAAAAGCCTCCAGTGATGGAGCACCCATAACTTCTGAAGACAAACCATCCCATTGATTAATGGCTCTCACCATCCGGAAATCTCTCCTTTGTTCCAAGTTGCTTCTCTCCATCTCTTCATTTCCATCCGTTGCTTCCTGTCCTTGATCAGTGATCAGAGTGTTCAGTACTGCAGGCTACTTCTGCTGATCAATGGCTTGCCAGCAGTTTGGCAGATCGAATCTCATCAGGCTCAAGGTTGACTCAGCCTTCCATGCTTCGGAGGTAGGTAAAATGAGGACCCAAATTGTTGGGGAAAATAGGCTGATTCTGTAAAACAGCATATAAATCTAACTGCAATTGCTATTCCTTCCTTCCTTCCTTCCTTCCTTCCTTCCTTCCTTCCTTCCTTCCTTCCTTCCTTCCTTCCTTCCTTCCTTCCTTCCTTCCTTCCATGGTGGCACAGTGGTTAGAAGGCAGTACTGCAGGCTACTTCTGCAGTCTGCCGGTTGCCTGCAATTTGGCAGTTATTTCTAGCTTTTCTGTCTTTTCAATTGCTCTTGCCCTATTTCCTTCCTTCCTTCCTTCCTTCCTTCCTCCCTCCCTCCCTCCCTCCCTCCCTCCCTCCCTCCCTCCCTCCCTTCCTCCTTTCCATGGTGGTGCAGTGGTTAGAAGGCAGTACTGCAGGCTACTTCTGCTGATCACCGGCTTACCAGCAGTTTGGCAGATCAAATCTCACCAGGCTGAAGGTTGACTCAGCCTTCCATGCTTCCGAGGTGGGTAAAATGAGGACCCAGATTGTTGGGGGCAAGAGGCTGACTCTGTAAAACCGCATATAAGTCTAAGTGCAATTGGTCTTCCTTCCTTCCTTCCTTCCTTCCTTCCTTCCTTCCTTCCTTCCTTCCTTCCTTCCTTCCATCCATCCATGGTGGCACAGTGGTTAGAAGGCAGTACTGCAGGCCTCCTTCTGCTCACGGCCGGCTGCCTGCAATCTGGCAGTTCGAATCTCACCAGGCTCCAGATTGACCCAGATTGTTGGGGGCCAGAGGCTGGCTCTGTAAAACCACATCTATAAGTGTAAGTGCTATTGCTATGGCTATCACAAGAAAGCAGAGACCCAAGTACAGATCCATCTCAAGAGGAGACCTCTATGCCACTGGGGTGACGTCCCACGGAGCTCTGATGACAAAAAAGGACAGACATGGTCGCAGAACCCTGAGCATGAAAAGAAAAGAAGGAGGGATAAAGCACCACCAGAGCTCTAATCAACGTGAACATGTGTTTGCATCCATTAACATTTCCAGTGTGAATTTAATTCTCTGCCAGCATCCCTGCCTACACAGAGGCCCAGTATGGTGTGCAGAACCTCTTGTTAAGTCTCATCTATGCCATCTCTACAGCAAGTCCTCCAGGGGAATCTTCAAACAGACTCCATAATCTCACTGATAAATCACTCCCTTTAAAAAAAAACAAAACAAACACCTTATTTACATGCTGCTTCTATTTAAAAAAAAATGTTTCTTTTTCCCTCTCCTTGTTGCTTCTCCTCCTGGTTCTAACAGCCTCTTAACTCTAATCTTGCCTGAAGAACTGGGGGGGAAAGGCATAAAACCTACCCAATCTATTTTCTCTCTCTCTCTTTCTCTCTCTCTTTCCTTGTCTCTCTCTCACACACACCTCTTTCTCCCTCCTTCTCTCTCTTTCTTTCTCTCTCTCTCCTTCTCTTTTTCCTTGTCTCTCTTTCTCTCTCTCTCTCCTCTCTCCTTCTCCCTCTGTCGCTCTCTTTCTCTCTCTCCTTCTCTCTCTCCTTCTCTCCCTCTCCTTCTCTCTCTCTTTCCTTGTCTCTCTCCTCTTTCTCTCCTTCTTTCTCTTTCTCTCTCTCTCCTCTCTCTTTCTCTCTCTCTCCTTCTCTCTGTCCTTCTTTTTCCTTGTCTCTCTTTCTCTCTCTTTCTCTCTCTCCTTCTCTCTCTCTCTCCTTCTCTCTCTCCTTCTCTCTCTCTTTCCTTGTCCCTCTCCTCTTTCTCTCCTTCTTTCTCTTTCTCTCTCTCTCCTCTCTCTTTCTCTCTCTCCTTCTCGCTCTCTTTGTCTCTCTCTTTCTTTGTCTCTTTCTCTCCTCTCTCTCCCCTTCTCTCTCTCTTTGTCTCTCTCTTTCCTTGTCTCTTTCTCTCCTCTCTCCCTCCTTCTTTCTCTTTCTTTCTCTCTCTTCTCTCTCTCCTTCCCTCTCTTTCTCTCTCTCTCCTTCTCTCTCTCTTTGTCTCTCTCTTTCCTTGTCTCTCTCTCTCATCTCTCTCTCTCTTTCTCTCTCCTCTCTCTCTCTTTCCTTGTCTCTCTTTCTCCTCTCTCCTCCTTCTCTCTTTCTCTCTCTCTCTCCTTCTCTCTCTCCTCTCTCTCCCTCCTTCTTTCTCCTTCTTTCTCTCTCCTTCTCTCTCTCTTTCCTTCTCTCTCTCTCTCTCCCCTCTCTCCCCCTCCTTCTCGCTCTCTTTCTCTCCTGTCTCTCTCTCCTTTCTTATTGAATTTCATAGGAGAATTTTTTCCCATTCCAAGGAGAACAACATTCTTGTGGGTGAAAGATGATGTTCCTTTTCTTCTTTAGCTCCAAGCCGGTGTAGGAAGTTAGCACCCCACCCCTCTCCTAGGAAAATGAGATATTTTAGGAAACATTAAAAGGGCAGAATATTTCCCCTAAAAGGGAAGCAGAAACTCAGTCCCCACCCACCTTTGTCAATGGGCCATCAAGGCCTGGGCCAGTATATTCTACATAACAAAGATCTACCTCCTTTGTTAGTCTCAAGTGATGAAGCTCCCACAACTTCGGAAGGCAACTTTTGTTCCATGGGTTGATTGTTCTCACTGTCAGAAAGTTCCTCCTCATTTCTAGGATGATTTCACTTCTGAAATCCAGAACTTTTCTGGTTTGACAAACTTTGAGTTAGTAAACCATTTGCAGGAATTTGGTCGACAGGACCCTAAGCGAAGATCAGCTTAGCATGCAGAACTAATATAATGACTCCCCCTCCTCCTTTTCTATCTTTAATCCTTTCTCCTCTGCTCCCCCACCTCCCTGAGTTTTGCAATCAACCAAAATAAATCTGTTTAACCTAGTCTGCTCATCCTAAACAACTGCACAATCCATTCCTGACTCGACCTCAGAGGTCAAACTGGTGATTGGAGGACCGCGATCATTATCCATTAACGGGTGAATCAATTAATCAAAATACCTTCTGATTGCTCCAATTATCCAGTAATTGTATTATCCCACTCAGTGGTGCGATGCAAAGCAAGAGCCCAGTTGGGGACAAAGTAACTTTTCTGATCTTTGCTGCCACTACATCCATCCATCCATCACCTTTCCGGTGACTTCTTGGCATTGGTAGAACAACCACAAATAATGGTGGGAAAGATCTAACCCAGAGTTTATTTGCTGAAGATTGCCTAGAGGGATGGGCTTGGCTTTGACAATATCTACAGTATGTCAGGGAATTTGTGAGATTTCCTTGAAGATCAAATCTGGTTTAGAAGCTTCTTCAGGGGCCAAGACGTCCAAGCCTGTTGGAAAAGCAAAGGTTTTGATTCTGAACTCCAGACTTTGCCAAACGATTGACTTGAAGAGGGATGGCAGAGAGGCCACAGTGCATAATCACACAAGAAAGGTTTCAACACAACAAGATGAGAAGGAGAAAGAGGAGAAGGAAAGATATGCGGGAAGAGGAGAAGGAGAAAGAGGAAAAGGAGGAGGAGGAGGAGGAGGAGGTGGAGGAGGAGGAGGAGGAGAAGAAGAAGAAGAAGAAGAAGAAGAAGAAGAAGAAGAAGAAGAAGAAGAAGAAGAAGAAGAAGAAGAAGAAGAAGAAGAAGAAGAAAATATATGTGGGAAAGGAAGAGGAAGAGAAGAAGGAGGAGGAAGAGGAGGAAGAGAAGGAAAGATATGGGGAAAGGAGGAGGAAGAAGAAGAGGAAGAGGAGAAGGAAAGATATGGGGAAAGAAGGGGGAAGAGGAGAAGGAGAAGATATGGGGTGAAAGGAGGAGGAAGAGGAGAAGGAGAAGAAAAGATATGGGGAAAAGGAGGAGGAGAAGGAGAAGGAAAGATATGGGAGGAAAGGAGGAGGAAGAGGAGAAGGAAATATATGAGAAAAAGGAGGAGGAAGAGAAGGAAAGATATGGGGAAGAGGAGAAGAAAAGATATGGGGAAAAAGAGGAGGAGGAAGAAGAAGAAGAAGAGAAAGAGAAGGAAAGATATGGGGAAAAGGAGGAGGAAGAAGAGGAAGAGGAGAAGGAGAAGAAAAGATATGGGTGGAAAGGAGGAGGAAGAGAAGGAGGAGAAGGAAAGATATGGGGAAAGAGAAGGAGGAGGAGGAATAGGAAAACAAGAAAGAGAAGATATGGGGAGGAGAAAGAGGAGAAGGAAGAAGGAGAAGAAGAAAAATAAATCTGAAAACAAAACGGAATGGATCTATAAGCAGTTAAAATCCCAGCTATTAAAAAAATATTGGAAGAGTCTTAGTTTTTTGTATTTTTATTTTATTTGCCTTTTTTTACCCCGATCGGTAGCTTCAGGAAGGTCAATTGTCAGGAATGCAGAGTCGAGAACTTCTCCTCAATAAAATAAAACCCTCTTTTTTTAATGGGTCTTGGAAGCCTTCATAATTTTGCGCGCCATTTGACACCACCATGGCCTCCTTTCTCTTACTTTCCCAGTTGCATTTTCATTACCTCCCTCAGCGGTCTTGGTGGAGACTTAGTTGAAAGTCAAAAGGTGAAGCTCAATTCCAATCCTCCGACTAGAAACAAACAAATAACACAAACTACTTCTAGCAGGGCTGCCGGAATGAGTTCAACAAGATAATTACACCTGCAGCATATCAAACTCACCCAATTGCTTGACAAATAAGAGGATTCTTAGAACTAAAGCTGTATTTTGTTAGCTGAACCCTTTCTACATTTTGCTCTACGCCAAAGTCAAGGTGGAAGCTAGTCTACGAGCCAAGAGGTCATGTCCAAAACTATTTTCTCCATTGTGATGAAAGATTAATCTGAGGTTTGCATCAGATTCCTAATCATCCGTTCCTTCCTCTCTTCCTTCCTTCCTTCCTTCCTTCCTTCTTTCTTTCCTTCTTTCTTTCTTTTTCTCTTTCTTTCTTTCTTCCTCTCCTTCCCATCTTCTTCCTTCCTTCCCTCCTTCCTCCCTCCTCTCATTCTCTCCTCCCTCCCTCCCTCCTTTCTTTCTTTCTTTCTTTCCTTCTTTCCTTCCTTCCTTCCTTTCTTTCCCATCTCCTTCCTTCCCTCCTTCCTCTCATTCCATCTCCTCTGTCTCTTCCTTCCTTCCTTCCTTCCTTCCTCCTCTCATTCTCTCCTCCGTTCCCCCTCTGTTCCTTCCTTCTTTCTCCCTCCCTCCCTTCCTTCCTCTCATTCCCATCTCCTCCCTTCCTCCCTTCCTTGCCTTCCCATCTCCTTCCTTCCCTCCTTCCTTCCTCTCCTTCCCATCTCCTCCCTTCCTCTCCTTCCCATCTCCTTCCTTCCCTCCTTCCTTCCTTTCATCCCATCTCCTCCATCCCTTCCTTCCTTCCTTCCTTCCTCCTCTCATTCTCTCCTCTACCCCGTCCCTCCCTCCCTCCCTCTCTCCTTTCTTTCTTTCTTTCTTTCTTTCTTTCTTTCTTCCTTTCTCTCTCTCTCTCTCTTTCTTCTTCCTTCCTTCCTTCCTTCCTTCCTTCCTTCCTTCCTTCCTTCCTTCCTTCCTTCCTTCCTTCCTTTCAACCATCTCACCTTTCTACAGATGACCTGTCATTCTGATTTCATTTTCACAGCTCCTTCCACCCTGGCTCCGCAAAACTATCTGGGCCAACCTAGGTAATTGCTTCTAGATGGCCATAATTAAGAAGCGATTAGCACGTATTTCCATTTCCAAAGATTACACCTTGGTCTTCTTTAAGGGAGGAAATGCAAAATTAAGGGGCTATCCATTGGAAGGCTAGTTCGCACATAGAGGCATCCTCCAGAGCTGTTTCCACAGATGGTGATGATGGCCAAATCCTCTTCATTCAACACCTCCATTGTTTCAAACTGCTTTGGAATTAAGCTGAAATTCTTCATCCTCCCGAAACAATTTCAGCCCAACGTTCTCTAGCTCTGAAGACAAAGCAGGATGGCATTTTCACAATTTCAAGGTGACCTGGGAATCAAGTGAAAAAATCTGCTCCAATTGTCACTAGTGAGAATCTCAACCCACCCTTAAACCATCTGCCCATTGCAGCAAGACGTTTGCACCATTGTGTAGGAGGCTGGTCCAGTTTATTTATATTTTCGGATTCTTTTTCATTTACTAAATCAAATTGATTCGGCCACCCAACTCACAAGTGGTGAGTTTTAATTGTTGGACGAATTGTTTGAGCCGGTTGCTTTCTTGATACGCTGCCCAAAGTCACGTATGTGAGACAGGGGGCTATATAAATCTGATCAATAAATACATCTTAATTTCAAATCGTGAAAGGGAGGCGGAGACGGCAGCTTGAATTGAATCCATCTGACGCTGAATCCAACCTGGTCTTTCAATATCAGAGGGTTGGTAGATTTTCAGGTGGGTGGTCAGAGAAACACCGACAAGCCCCAAATCACCTAGACTGATCTGTCATTGAATGGTAGCTTGAATCTGGGTTTCCCTATCACAACATCTTTAGCCTCCATTCGATAGTACACCTCTTACCATTTTGTTGTTGTTGTTAGTTGAGAAGTCGTGTCCGACCCATCGCGACCCCATGGACCACGTTCCTCTATGCCTTCCTGTCCTCTACCATCCTCTGGAGTCCATGAAGCTCACACCGACTGCTTCAGTGACTCCATCTGGCCACCTCGTTCTCTGCCGTCCCCTTCTTCTTTTGCCCTCCATCGTTCCCAGCATTAGGCTCTTCTCCAGCGAGTCCTTCCTTCTCATTAGGTGGCCAAAGTATTTGAGTTTTGTCTTTAGGATCTGGCCTTCTAAAGAGCAGTCAGGGTTGATCTCCTGTAGGACTGACCAGTTGGATCGCCTTGCAGTCCAAGGGACTCGCAGGAGTTTTCTCCAGCACCATCGTTCAACGGCCTCAATTCTTTGGCACTCAGCCTTTCTTATGGTCCAACTTTCACAGCTTTCACACTTACCACTGACATTCAATTAAATTGAACTAATTGTCCAGGCTGAGTCAAAATTGAAATCAAGTCCATGCGATCCATCAAATTGCAAATTGGAATTGCAGCGTAAATAATTCGCCCGCCCTTCCTTGTCTCTTGAAACGCAAACTGTTATCAGTTATATAGGAAGATAGAAGATAGAAATTTAGCAGATGAAAGCAAGTGGGGGAGAGGAATTTAACCTTCGAATCCGCAACTCGGGGTGTAGAAATTAAATTGGGCTTCTTCTTTTTTTTCACGGAAGGTTTTGTTTTACAAGACCTAGCGAGACCTCCTAGCAAGACCTTCTGTTAGGATGCCTCCAGCTGCCTTGACTAGTAGTCTTCGAAAGATGGGACTGTCAAGATAGTTAACCAAGTCTTAATTAAACATTTGCAATTGCCAAGGAACGGATCCAGCAGCATCTGAGGCGGTGCCACGACTTCAAGGCATCAATAATACATAATTATCAAGATGCTCTGGCACAAATTGGAAATGCCAAAGTAGCAGAGGCTTTATTATTTAAATGAGGCTCTTCCTCCCACTCCTTCTGCAACCAGTTGTGAGCGTATTCGTTATCGCTTAGACGAAGAGTTGTGGAGTTAATGAAGAAGATTCTTTGCTGAGTTGGTTGGGTTGTAGTGCAGAAGGTCTCCCCATGTTGCTCACAGAACACAAAATATAGAATTATGAAGTTGGAAGGGACCTTGGAGGTCTTCTAGTCCACTCCCCCCATCCCCCACCCCCCCGCTTGAGCAGTAGAATGTATACAATTCAGAACAAACAGCAATCCAGTCTCTTCTTAAATACCTCCAGTGACAGCCTCCCAAGTGCCAGAAGACTGCTGTTATGATACCCCTAAAATCCTAGCTTGTCTCCACCAACTGGAGGCTCAAATATATGAGGAACAGTTGCAGGAACTGGGCATGGCTGGTTCAGATTTCATCACTGGTGAAAACGGCCTCCCCAGGCTCCGGAGGCCGTCTAGAGGCAAGAAACCGGCTTTCCGGCCTTCCCGAACTTCCAGTAGGCCCATTTTTTCACCCTCCCTGGGCCTCCGTGTGCACCCTGCACTTTCCTGCATCCAAAACGGGCCACGTGGGGACTCCTGGGAGGTGTTGTGACCCAGGCCCAAGTAGGAATTATCAGACGCAATCAGTTCTAAACAAACAGACTTTATTAGAACAGCTGAGAATTAACTCATTCTCAGCGTAGTCCAAACTAAGTCAAAACAAATTCTTCATAACACAATTCTTCAGCCTTATCACCAGCCTTGGTCTACTTTGGCAACCTGCCAAAGGCTTTTCTTGGCAAAAGTTCAGGAGCAGAAGACGCCGACAAGAAATAAATGCAGCAACACAAGAAACAAATCTATCAACGTTGTTTTCCGACAAAGAGGCCAAGAGCCGTTGCTGGTCTTTTAAGCCTTATGGGAGGGGCCAATCATCTCTTGGCCTTACTCCCGAGTCGTCCTCTCTGCTTTAGCTGCTCTTGCCTTCTGGCAGCTTTTCTCATGCGTGCACTAGGAACAGGCTCCTCCTATTTCTTTGCCTCTCTGCTGTCAGCTCATAGAGGCTCCGGAGTCTGCACATCACTCCCCAATTTTCATTTTCATTTTCATTTCATTTTATTAAATTTGTATACCGCCCTACTCCCGAAGGGCTCAGGGCGGTGAACAGCCATAAAATAAAACATATTAAATACAAAATTTAAAATGGAGATAAAACAAATTAAATAAATTTGGCTGACCATTTTAAAACCCCAATAATTTAAAACCAAATTTAAAATTCCCATTTAAAAGAGGAGAAGTTTAGGTCAGGCCAGCTTGTTGGAATAGGAACGTCTTAAGCGTGCGACGAAAGGTACGCAGATCCGGAATCCTCCGTATCTCGGGGGGGAGCTCGTTCCAGATAGTAGGTGCCCCTACAGAGAAGGCTCTCCCCCTGGGGGCCGCCAGTCGACATTTTTTGGCCAATGGCCCTGGCTCCATCTCTGCCTCCGACGCAGAGCCCTCATCCGGGCCTTCCCCAGCCTCCAACACTGTCCCATGTTCTTCCTCAGCCTCATCGCTGTCCGACTCTGCTGCCAGCTCTGCAGGCTGCCGGTGGACCACAAAAGGAGGGGAGAGGCAGGTTGGGTGGGGCCAGCCAGGAGTGGGATTTGGGGGTTCTCTGAACTGCACAGAATCTTAGCTAGAGGTTCTCCCAGTGGTGGATTTCAGCCGGTTCGCACCACTTCGGGAGAACCGGTTGTTAACTTTCTGAACAGTTTGGCAAACTGGTTGTTGGAAGAAATCATTAGGGCAGAGAACCGGTTGTTAAATTACTTGAATCCCACCACTGGGTTCTCCCAAACCTCTGCGAACCCCCAGCAGCTCGCCCCTGCCTGAGGTTTTCCCCATGGGATTTATTGACACTCAATTTAGATGATTTATTCCTAGTGGGTTCTGTAGTAGCAGGCCCACTGTCAATCTAATGCCATTCCAGAATTTATTGATAAGTGTTTACAAGGGAATTTATTTCCAAAGTAAAACCCTTTGGATATTCTACGCAGCCCTGATGGCAGGCAAACCAACAATACCGTAAAAAGGATGGCACAGCTGTAAAAACACAAAACAGGGGGGAAAAAAACAAAAAAACAAAACAGACAGCAGACCTCTGTCCAATAATTCAACCTCGTCTTGGCCCAGCATTATTTGTCTGCACACTTAAAAGCAAAAATAACTACACCCGAAATAAATCTGAAAAGCAAAGCAATAAAATAGGCTGGGTTTTTATCTGATCAGCACAGTCTTCATCCAGATATGATTGTACGGTCCTGCCAGGATCTGTTTTTAGATTTTAAGTGATGTCCGAGGCTGCAGAGGTCCTTAAAGAACCGAGCAGACGGTTGATTGAAAGAGTCTCGTGGCCCTCTGAACGTGTCCCTATTTTGAATGGGTATTTCTCCCTTTTAAACCCGAAGGGACAGGGAAAGAATAGAGAAGAGAAGGGATCCAAAATAACTATTAAGAAGAGAAGGGAATCAATTGGTTTCTTCCTAAAATGGACAGGTGGCATGATGCCACGCAGTGCCGAGGATCAGAAATGAATCTGAAACTTTAGGGAAGAGACCCACTTTCCATCTAAAGATACAGGGGTGGGCTTCAAAAATTTTAGCAAGGGGTTCTCTGCCTAGTTGCTGGGTGGGTGCGGCCATGGTGGGCATGGCCTAGTCAGCCTCCTGCACCATGGCCCAGGAAGTGGGTGTTTTTGCCCTCCCCGGGTTCCGAAGGCTTTTCTTGAGCCTCCGGGAGGGCAAAAATGGTTTCCCCAGACTCCAGAGGCCCTCTGGAGGCCAGAAATGCCTTCCCGAACTTCCGGTAGGCCTGTTTTTCACCCTCCCCAAGCCTCTGCACTTACCTTCATCCAAAACGGGCTGCATGGGGACTCCTGGGAAGGGTGGGGCAGGGTGGGCGGGGCCAGACAGGAGTGGGATTTGGGAGTTCTCTGAACTGCACAGAATCTTAACTAGAGGTTTTCCCGAACCCCTGTGAACCCCCAGCATCCCACACCGGAAAAGATACCTTGATTTACAGATTAACAGAGTTGGAAGGGACCTTGGAAGTCATCTAGTCCAACCCCCGGCCCCCTAACCCTAACCTTCAAAACAGAACACAATGTCCTTCCTGCCAGTGGATTTATGCAACTGACTGTAGTACAAGTAGTCCTCAATTTGCGACCCCAATCAAGCCTGACGTATCTGCTGCTAAGTGAGTTTTGTTCTATTTTTCTTGCCACCGTTGTTAAGAAAACCATTGCTGTCATTAAGTGAGTGGACACGGTTGTTAAGTGAATCTGGCTTCCCCGTTGATTTTGCTAGTCAGAAGGTTGCAGATCACATTAAAACAGGCTACTGAAACTGTCGTAAATACGAATCAGTTTGCAAGCATCTGAATTTTGAACCTGTTTCCATGGGGGTACTGCAAGGGTCATATATGTGGAAACGGTCCTAAGTTCCTTTTTCCCAGGGATGTCGTAACTTCCAACGGTCGCTAACCCAACTGTTGTAAGCCGCGGATGACTTGCACTTTCTCCAAAATTCATGCAAAACGCATGCCTTTTATTGGCTCTCCCTCATCTCAGCAGCCGCCCAAACCGCAGCGTGCCACCCAATCAGCTTCTCTGACAGCCGAGCTCCTTGCTACGCAGATTGACCTTGCCGGAGTGCCACACACTCCGCATGGCACCGTAATGAAAAGGGAAGAGAGAGCTAATCAATTCGGAACGAGTCCTGCTCGCCTTCGCCTCTCTCACGCCCGCCTGGTACTTAACATTCACGGAGCAACTCAAGCTTTCCGTCCAAGGCTGCCCTTGCTTCAAAAAATTTGCTGACTTCTCCCTACGTAACCTAGCAGGTGATGGAGAGGGATCGTCAGCCCAAAAACGAGAAGAAGGAGGAAGCTGGCTGCGTGCCCACCATGTTCCCCCCCTTTTTTTTAGAATAACAGAGTTGGAAGGGACCTTGGAGGTCTTCTAGTCCAACCCACTGCTTAGGCAGGAAACCCTACACCATTCCAGACAAATGGTTGTCCAATCTCTTCTTAAAAACTTCCAGTGTTGGAGCATTCTCAACTTCTGGAGGCAAGTTGTTCCACTGATTAATTGTTCTCACTGTCAGGAAATTTCTCCTGAGTTCTAAGTTGCTTCTCTCCTTGATTAGTTTCCACTCATTGCTTCTTGTCCTGCCTTCAGGTGCTTTGGAGAATAGCTTGACTCCCTCTTCTTTGGGGCAGCCCCTGAGACATTGGAACACTGCTATCCTGTCTCCTCTAGTCCTTCTTTTCATTAAACTAGACATACCCAGTTCCTGCAACCGTTCTTTGTATGTTTTACCCTCCAGTCCCCTAATCCTCTTTGTTGCTCTTCTCTGCACTCTTTCTAGAGTCTCCACGTCTTTTTTTACATCTAGAGCTCCCCTTTCACTCGGGTCTTTGCAAGTCCTTTTCTCTGCTTGCGTTGATGTGGTGTAAGTAGACCTTGTGCCTGTTGTTTTGGCAAGACGGTATGCTTCTTCCCCTGGAGGTGAGTGGTGTTTCTTGGCTTCTGTTATGATCGGACCTCGGGAACCAAAAATAACACATGGAATTACTCAAGAGAAGTTTCCTTTATTGTCCTTTACCTGTAGGCACAATCTTGCCCAACTAAAGCCACTGTTTATATAACTAAAGACATTTTCTGGGAATGACTAGAGAGGAGTTTTCTTCAACTTTTTTCTCCTGACCAAAATTTCCATCCTTCACTTCAATGTAGCCGGGAATCCAGGCTACATGCCACCACAGTAGTTTCATCATCCTCTGGTTTCAAATGTTCCAGCCTTGCTTGATTTAGGTCAGGGGTGGGCTTCAAAAATTTTTAGCAAGGGGTTCTCAGCTCGGTTGCTGGGTGGGTGTGACCATAGTGGGCGTGGCCTTGTCAGCCTCCTGCACCACTGCGGGGGGGGGCATTTTTGCCCTCCCCAGGTTCCAGGAGCTTTCCTCGAGCCTCCGAGAGGGCGAAAATGGTCTCCCCAGGCTCTGGAGGCCCTTTGGAGGCTGGAAATGGGCCTGTTTCTGGCCTTCCTGAACTTCCAGTAGGCCTGTTTTTTGCCCTGTCTTAATCTCCGTGCATGCCCTGAATTTACCTGCATCCAAAACGGGCTGCATGGGGACTCTTGGGAGGAACGGGGTGGGCAGGGCCAGCCAGGAGTGGGATTTGGGGGTTCTCTGAACTGCACAGAATCTTAGCTACAGGTTTTCCCAAACCCCTGCGAACCCCCATCAGCCCACCTCTGGTTTAGGTACACAATTCCTGAAATCTATTGTTTTAGCTTCATATACCAAGGCTACAGTATGTGGTGTGACTTCACACATAGATGACAATTCAAGCATTGCACAAACGCATTATGGCTTAAGCCCTAGTATGCTGTACGAACTCAGCCACTGTAGTTTCTAAATCATGGTTTATCCCTTTTTTGGGGGGTGGGGGAAGAAAAACACTGGTCCTGCATATCCCTTCAGCTTCATTATTTCCTCTAAATCAGGGTGGAAAGTTCCTTCTGGTTTGGCAATGTATGCAAGGAAATTTGAAGGGCAACTTAAGAATTTGACCAGGTTCATCTTAAAAAAACCAAACAGTAGGAAAATATGCTATTCTGCATTTTGGCTGAAAGCCAGGTGCAATTCCATAAGGCAATTCCATATTGGCTGCTTGGGGAGGGAAGAGGGAGAGAGGAGAGAGGGAGAGAAAGAGGGAGGGAGAGAGAGAAAGAGGGAGAAGGAGAGAGAGTGAAAGAAAAAAGAGAGACAGAGAGGGAGAGAAGGAGAGAGAGAGAGAGAAAGAAAGAGAGAGAGAAGAGAGAAGGAGGGAAAAGAGAGGGGGGAGGGAGGGAGAAAGAGAGAGAGAGAGGAGAGAAAGAGAGCGAGAAGGAGGGGGAGAGAGAGAAAGAGGGAGAAGGAGAGAGAGAGAGAAAGAAAAAAGAAAAAGAGAGAGAGAAGGAGAGAAAGAGAGAAGGAAAGAGAGAGAGAAGGGAGAAGGAGAGAAAAGAGAGGGGGAGGGAGAAAGAGTGAGAGAGAAGAGAGAAAGAGAGTTAGAAGGAGGGAGAGAGAGAAAGAGGTAGAAGGAGAGAGAGAGATAGAAAAAAGAAAAAGAGAGACAGAGAAGGAGAGAGAGAGAGAAGAAAAGAGAGAGAGAAGGGAGAAGGGGAGAAAAGAGAGGGGAGAGGGAGAGTGAAAGAGAGAGCGAGAAGGAGGAAGAGAGGAGAGAGAAAGAGAGAAGGCAAGAGAGAGAGAGAGAGAAGGAGAGAGAGAACGAAAGAGAAGGGAGAAGAAGAGAAAAGAGAGGGAGGAAGGAAGGAGAGAGAGAAAGAGAGAGAGAGGAGAGAAAGAGAGTGAGAAGGAGGGAGAGAGAGGAGAGAGAGAGACAGAGAGAGAGAGAGAGACAGAGAGAGAGCGAGGGAGGGAGAGAGGGAGGGAGGAAATACTGCTTCTCTACCTAACCATTTCCCCTTCTTTCTTGTCTGATCGTCTCCTGCAGAAAGAAAAATCTATATCAGGGCCTTTAGCTGACAACTCCTCCTTTGTATGCGAGTCACAACACCTATTCTTCAAGATAACCTTTATTTCATGTAGCAAGTGTTAGCTCAACTGAAAAAGAAAGAGAGAGAGAGAGAGAGAGAGAGAGAGAGAGAGAGAGAGGGAGAGAGGGAGGGAGGGAGAGGGAAAGTGAGATAACTCCTTCACCTGTAGAACATTATTGGAATTTGGCTCCCTCCCCTACCCCATTTCCAAGCTTACATCTCTTCCCTCCCCTCCATGCCCAGGAACGAATTGAGTGGTGCAAAAGAATAGAAAAAAGAATAGACAACTGAATCATATGCAGGTTTTCACCTCCTCGCTCCAATCTCAGTCAATTCTTCTTTTTTTCCCCCACCCCGTATTTCTCCCAGTCATTCTGATTTTTCAATTGCAACTGCCTATTTCTTATTTGTGGAAAGTGTGCCAACGTGGCTTCCTTACTGGGTCGCTCCTAGTTGCCTTCTGAATCCTGTGTTTATTTTTTTCTAAATATGTATATATGTGCTTTACACCACGTAGAGTTTGTATTATGTATATGTGACAGGTATAGGAAAGATAACAGAATAACAGAGTTGAAAAAGAGCCTTGGTAGTACAGTGGTCAAAGGCACCCTGTTATTAAGCTGGTTATTAAGACCAGCTGCCTGCAATTACTGCAGGTTCGAATATCGCCAAGACTCAAGGTTGACTCAGCCTTCCATCCTTTCTAAGGTAGGTAAATTGAGGACCCAGTTTGTGGGGGCAATAAGCTGACTTTGTATAAATATACAAAAGGATGAAGGCTATTGCTGAGCACATTGTAAGCCACCCTGAGTCTCCGGAGAAGGGCGGCATATAAATCAAATTTAAAAAAAAGGGGGGGACCTTAGAAGTCTCATAGTCCAACCATAGATAGATAGATAGATAGATAGATAGATAGATAGATAGATAGATAGATAGATGATAGATGGATGGATGGATGGATGGTAAAGAGAGAGAGAGAGAGATGATAGATATAGAGAAAGATGATGATAGATAGAGATAGATAGATAGATAGATAGATAGATAGATAGATAGATAGATAGTCCAGCAAGAAACTCTGTACCAGATAAAGGATTGTCCAATCATCTTCTTTTAACAACCACATAATACCTTGTGGGGTGGAGTTCTGAGCAACTGAATGGAGCTGAGTATTTACTGGCCAGATGCCCTTCCTGTCACCAATGAGGAGTTTTGTTCAGCAGATATATTCTCACTGTGCCCAGAGAGAGAAATGTCTGCTTCTACCTAGGATTGAACTCACAGCTTCCCGATTGCGAGGCGAGAGCTCCACCTCTAGGCTATGCACCACTCAATGAAGGGAATCACTCATCATCATCTATTAATGACCCCATAATCCCTTGCGGAGTGGAGTTCTGGGCAACTGAACGGAGCTGACTGGCCGGATGCCCTTCCTGTTGCCAGTGTGGAGTTTTATATTCAGCAGATCTATTCTCATTGTGCCCAGAGAGAGAGAAATAGCTGCCTCTACCTAGGATCGAACTCACAGCCTCCTGATTGTGAGGCGAGAGCTCCACCTCTAGGCCACCGCATCACACCAAAGGGTTGTCCAATCTCTTCTTAAAAACCTCCAGTGTTGGAGCAGTTGCAAATTCTGGAGAGAAGCTGTTTTTAATTGTTCTGACTGTCAGGAAATTCCTCCTTAGTTCTAGGTTGCTTCTCTCCTTGATGAGTTTCCACCCATTGCTTCTTGTCCTGCCCTCAGGTGCTTTGGAGAATAGCTTGACTC
This sequence comes from Arizona elegans, assembly GCA_022577455.1. Lineage (NCBI taxonomy): Eukaryota > Metazoa > Chordata > Lepidosauria > Squamata > Colubridae > Arizona > Arizona elegans. Next base: position 734,006 of record JAKOOJ010000031.1, read on the forward strand.
CCTCTTCTTTGGGGCAGCCCCTGAGATATTGGAACACTGCTATCATGTCACCCTCATATGAGATGGCCGTATGAGCATTTACGTTAAGCCAGAATTCTGGAAATAACTCGATGTTCCTCCAGGGAAGAAATGCTAAGCCAGAAGTTCAGTCTGAACCTTCAGGGCTACCATGAAAGTTCTGTGAACGATTCCTAGTGATCTCCAAAACTGCCCACCAATTAGTCATGTTTAATGTGATGGAACGGGATAGGGATTAATAATACATGACTGATCATGTACATACTTCTGCAACCCAACAAGACGGACACAGACTTCAATGGATAGTTAGAACTGCAGAAAAAACCATGGCTACCAACCTGCCTTCCATGGAGGTCCTATATACTGCACGAGTCAAAAAGAGGGCTGGGAAAATATTTACAGACCCCTCACATCCTGGACATAAACTGTTTCAACTCCTACCCTCAAAACGACGCTATAGAGCACTGCACACCAGAACAACTAGACACAAGGACAGTTTTTCCCTGAACGCCATCACTCTGCTAAACAAATACTTCCCTCAACACTGTCAAACTATTTATTAAGTCTGCACTACTATTAATCTTCTCATCTTTCCTATCATCCATCTCCTCCCACTTTTGACTGCATAACTGCAACTTTGTTGCTTGTATCCTTACGATTTATATTGATTTCCTAATATGATTCGATTGCTTATTTGTACCCAATGACTATCATTAAGTGTTGTACCTTATGATTCTTGACGAACGTATCTTGTCTTTTTATGTACGCTGAGAGCTTTTGCACCAAAGACAAATTCCTTGTGTGTCCAATCAGACTTGGCCAATAAAGAATTCTATTCTATTCTATTCTATTCTATTCTATTCTATTCTATTCTATTCTATTCTATTCTATTCTATTCTATTCTATTCTATTCTACTCTACTCTACTCTACTCTACTCTACTCTACTCTACTCTATACGATCATATTCATTTTATTCAGGAGCCAACATTTACACCACCGTGGAACATCTATTGTATTCTTGGGTCTGTTTGGAGTGTATGTAGAAGACATATAAGTAGAAGACAAACAAAACCAAGTTTTGGTTAAGTTCTGGAAGACTAGCAGAAAGCAAGTTTTGCATCTCAAAAGAGCCTGGTTTAGCTCAACAGACAGAGCTCTGTAATTTAACACCAGCTGTCTACAATTAAAGTAAGATTGAATCTCCCCAGGCTCAAGGTTGACTCAGCCTTCCATCCTTTCTAAGGTAGGTAAAATGAGGACCCATATTATGGGGGCAATAATCTGACTTTGTATAAATATACAAAAGTATGAAGGCTATTGCTTAACGCACTGTAAGCCGCCCTGAGTCTCCTTAGAAGGGTGGCATATAAATCAATTTTTTTTAAAAAAAAAGAGACACCTTCTGGTGGCCCCCCGGAAGCTCAGAAGATGTGTGTGGACCTCACCCAGGATCTGATGTCCATTGTTAATTTGATTTGACAAGTCAAATCCATCCAGTCAAAGTAATCCTGCACACATAAACAGAAGTGTATCGTATTCTCAAAGAGAAGATAATGGCGGTTATTTGATGCATCAAATTAAACTGACAATTCCCTCCGAAGATTAGTTTGTTAGAGAATAGAGTTGGAAGGGACCTTGTAGGTCTTCTAGTCCAACCCCTGATCAAGCAGGAGACCCTAGACCATTTCTGACAGAGGGCAGTCCAGTCTCTTCTTGAAAGCCTCCAGGGATGAAGCTCCCACCACTTCCGAAGGCAACTTCTGTTCCATGGGTTGATTGTTCTCACTGTCAGAAAATTTCTCCTCATTTCTAGGTTGAATCTCTCCTTGATCAGTTTCCATACATTATTCCTTGACTGGCCTTCAGCTGCTTTGGAAAATAGCTTGACCCCCTCTTCTCTGGGGCAACCCCTCAAATATTGGAAGACTGCTATCCTGTCTCCCCTGGTCCTTCTCTTCACTAGACTAGCCATGCCCAGTTCCTGCAAGCGTTCATCGTATGTTTGAGCCTCCAGTCCCCTCATCATTCTGCTTGCTCTTCTCTGCACTCTTTCTAGAGTCTCAACCTCTTTTTTATAGTGTGGTGAATAAAACTGGATACAGGATTCTAGGTGTGGCCTTACTAAGGCTTTATAGAGTGGTATTAGTACTTCATACAATCCTAATTCTTTCTCCTCAATGATTTCCAGGATTGAGTGCATAAAAGCTTATTCATGCTTTGAGAAAATATAAAAAATATCGATAACTTTCTGAAAGTGTTAGGAGAAAAACGGTACCCATTCGACTCTATTAAAATCTCTACTTTGGCAATAAATTCATTCTTAGCGGTTGAGTTTACGTGACACTGTAAGCCAAGCGGAGTGTCAGAACAAACCCAGCTAGATTCTGGTTTCTTTTGGTATTTATGCAACTCCTGGTCTAGATCAGCGGTCACCAACTGGTGGTCTGTGGACTACTGATGGTCCGTGAGAAAATTTTGGTGGTCCGCAGAAAAATTATTTGCATTTTTTATATTGCACTAAAATCAGGAATCCTGAAACTACGGCCCCTGGGCAGGATACCTGCAATGAACATTTGTGTTGCTGCAGAGAATCTCCCCCTTCGGGGGTTTTTTTGTGCTGGTCGGAGGGGGGCAGAAATTCCGACTTGGGGTCTGCTTCAGCCTCCTGGTGTGGGGCTTTGGGCGAAGGCTGGAGGGAAGAGCCGCTGGTGGTGAAGAGCCAGAGGGCCTCGTTCCAGTGGGACTGCATCATGGCCTGGAACTGGCTGACCATCTCAGCCTGCTGAGCCTCCAGGTGCCGGTATCTGGCCTTGCATTCCTGCAAGTCTTCCCTCTGCTTGGAAAGCCTATGCTCCTAGTCCTCAGTGAGGTGCTTCTACTGAGCCTCCTTCTCGGCCAAATCCAATTTGAACTGAGCTGTTTTGCCAACTCTTTCTCCTGGTGGCTGCTTAGTTCCAGCAACTGCTTCCTGTTGGGGCCCTAAGGAGCCCGGGCGGAGAGGCGAGGAGTAGCTGGCAGAAGAGGGGTGTGTAGAGGTCGGTGAGGTGCCCCTCGACATGAGTGACATTGAGTTGGCCATGCCCACCCAGTCACATGACCCCCCCCAGCCACGCCCACCCAGCCGGTCATTAGGCAGATCATATTAGTGGTCCGTGGGATTTTAAAATGATGAATTTAGTGGTCCCTGAGGTCTGAAAGTTTGGGGACCCCTGGTCTAGATCGAACATTATCACATATCAGGCGTCAGCAGAGGTGGGGAAAGTAGAAATAAAATCTTGAAATTGAAAGAAGGCCTCGGGCTGTATCAGGTGGTGTTTCCCCCCCCCCAACAGACGATCCCATGCGCCATTCCACAGAGAGTTGGGATTTAATCAATAATTGGAATGAGAATTAATGATCTGTTAGGAATCTATTAACAGCAGGCTGTTTTTTCATTGCAGTGTGTTTTAAAGGGGGGGGAGGGAGTGCCATAGTTAGCTAGCACAGGGGATTTTTTAAAAAAATGCTGAGTTAGCAATTTCATAATGTCTGGAAGAGGCCAGTTCCAGGGTAAATATTCGAGGACCCTTGATGTCAACTCTGCAGATCTAACATCTCTGGAAGTCACTGGGTAAACCTTTGCACTGCGTCATAAATTACCGGTTAGTTATTCCTTGGTTATTTAGCCATTAACAGTGTCATTAGTTCCACTTAATGTCAACCCTTGCCAACGTATTTTCTGTTAAGCAGTAAATATCATAGCTGGATTTAGAAATTGGGGGCGGATTTGAAGGGGGAGGGGAAGAGGAGGATTTTACCCGTGGTTTTGCTAAATGCTGCCTTGCTGTGGTTGAAACATTTCTCTCCCTGTCCCCCCCTCCCACCTGAAATAAAAGGACCCTTTTTTTCTCCCTCGTTCTCAGAGCATTGGAGAAGGTCTTTGGGGTTTCTTCTGTTGGCGTTTCTTAGATCATCAATCTTGAAGAGAGAGAGAGAGAGAGAGAGAGAGAGAGAGAGAGAGAGAGAGAGAGAGAGAGAGAGAGAGAGAGAGAGAGGATAGATAGATAGATAGATAGATAGATAGATAGATAGATAGATGAGAGATGAAAGAGAGAGAGGATAGATATAAAGATGGTGATAGATAGATAGACAGGCAGATAGATAGATAGATAGATAGATAGATAGATAGATAGATAGATAGATGATAGATAGATAGATAGATGAGAGATGAGAGAGAGAGAGGATAGATATAAAGATGGTGATAGATAGAGTGATAGATAGATAGACAGGCAGATAGATAGATAGATAGATAGATAGATAGATAGATAGATAGATAGATAGAATGATGATGATAGATAGATAGAAAGAAAGAGAAAGAAAGAAAAAGAAAGAAAGAAAGATGGTGATAGATAGATAAATAGATAGAATGATAATAGAAAGAAAGAAAGAAAGAAAGATGGTGCTAGATAGATAGATAAATAGATAGAATGATGATAGAAAGAAAGAAAGAAAGAAAGAAAGATGGTGATAGGTAGGTAGGTAAGTAGATAGATAGATAGATAGATAAATAGATAGATAGATAGATAGATAGATAGATAGATAGATAGATAGATAGATAGATAGATGAGAGATGAGAGAGGGAGAGACGATAGATATAGAGAAACATGGTGATAGAGAGATAGATAGAGAGATAGATGGAGAGATAGATATAGTGATAGATAGATAGATGATAGGTAGTATAGAGTGATAGAGATATAGTGATTGATAGATAGTCAGATGGATGATAGATAGATATAGAGATGATGATGATAGACAGTCAGATAGATTTAGAGTTGATGGAGATAGATAGATAGATAGATAGATAGATAGATAGATAGATAGACAGACAGACAGACAGACAGACAGACAGACAGAAAGACAGATGTTGTTGTTAGTTGTGAAGTTATGTCATCCAACCCATCGCAACCCCATGGACAACGTTCCTCCAGGCCTTCCTGTCCTCTACCATCCCCTGGAGTCTATTTAATCTCACGCCAACTGCTTCAGTGACTCCATCCGGCCACCTCGTTCTCTGTTGTCCCCTTCTTCTTTTACCTAGATAGATATAGTAATAAATATAGAGAAAAAATGGAGAGAGAGAGAGAGATGATAGAGATATTTTCATCACACATGTTTTTTCCTCCATCTGAAAAAGGTCTCACGTAATTGTTTCCTCGAGAAGCCTTTCCCTTGAAGTTCATTGCGTCATATTTTTCTGGCTGTTAAATACAAATATTGTTGAACTTTTCCCTACAGCTTTAATTACATTTGTCCTACTGCTGTAGAATGTTGGGAAACGACCGCAAACCAATACATTATTTATCGGTATTGACAATCTGGCATGATAATTCTACAGCACTCTTCTGTCTTCTAATCTAATCCCTCTCCTCTCCCTCTCCCTCCCCCCCCCATTTAATAGAGATAGATTTAATCTCTGCTAATCTGTAAAATGAAGAGTGTCAAGAGAGAAAAGAATTTTCTTAGTGGTAATAAAATTGTCCTTAAGTCAAGACTTGTCGTCCATCCAATCACTGTGGCTTGCAGTATTCCATATTGGTTAAAATATAGCTGTATGTTCAGATGACCGACATATTCTGGCTACTAATTTATTTATTTTTTATTTGATTTATATGCCGCCCTTCTCCGGAGACTCAGGGCGGCTTACAATGTGCTCAGCAATAGCCTTCATCCTTTTGTATATTTATACAAAGTCAGCTTCTCTTTCTTTCTCTCTTTCTTTCTTTCTTTCTTTCTTTCTTTCTTTCTTTCTTTCCTTCCTTCCTTCCTTCCTTCCTTCTTTCCTTCTTTCTCTTTCTTTCTCTTTCTTTTCTTTTTTTTTTTAATTTGATTTATATGCCGCCCTTCTCCGGAGACTCAGGGCGGCTTACAATGTGCTCAGCAATAGCCTTCATCCTTTTGTATATTTATACAAAGTCAGCTTATTGCCCCCACAAACTGGGTCCTCATTTCACCTACCTTAGAAAGGATGGAAGGCTGAGTCAACCTTGAGCCTTGGCGAGCTTCGAACCCGCAGTCATTGCAGGCAGCTGGTCTTAATAACCAGCTTAATAACAGGGTGCCTTAGACCACTGTACTACCAAGGCTCAATTAACTAACATTTAAGGTTTGTACAGCAGAAAAAAATCATTGGTTAGCTAAACGGGGTAGATTAGGCTACGATATCACAAAGGAAGATTAAAATTTAATCTGCCAAATATAAACCAGCACTTAAATATGAGGGTTTCTGAGGGTAAAAGAAGAAGCAATGGGTGGAAACTAATCAAGGAGAGAAGCAACTTAGAACTACGGAGAAATTTCCTGACAGTGCCACGATGTAAAAAAGATGTTGAGACTTTAGAAAGAGTGCAAAGAAGAGCAACAAAGAGGATTAGGAGACTGGAGGCTAAAACATATGAAGAACGGTTGCAGGAACTGGGTATGTCTAGTTTGATGAAGAGAAGGACCAGGGGAGACATGATAGCAGTCTTCCAACATCTCAAGGGCTGCCACAAAGAAGAGGGAGTCAAGCTATTCTCCAAAGCACCTGAAGGCAGGACAAGAAGCAATGGGTGGAAACTCATCAAGGAGAGAAGCAACCTAGAACTAAGGAGAAATTTCCTGACAGTTAGAACAATTAACCAGGGGAACAACTTGCCACCAGAAGTTGTAAATGCTTCAACACTGGAATTTTTTAAGAAGAGATTGGACAACCATTTGTCCGAAATGGTGTAGGGTTTCCTTCCTGAGTAGGGGGTTGGATTAGAAGACCTCCAAGGTCTCTTCCAACCCTGTTATTCTATTCTATTTTCTATTCTAAATTTAGCATTAGTGGGAGACTGCGATTATTAGTTTTGCAGCTGATTTTGGCTCTTCCAAGAACACGGGAGACGCCCAGAGTTGGCGAGAAGACGGCTGGCTACATAAATGTTTCAAATAAACAAATAAATAAAACACGAGTGCTATGTTTAAGGTTTTGGAACACCATGGATGACAATCCAGCGTTTGAATTTGTGTCGGTCACCGGAACTAGAGATTTACCCTTTCGGATTCATGCTGGAGCCCATCTTCAGGGAATTTCTCTCTGCTGGAATAGAGAATAACTTTATTAGAACATTATTTCTCCCAGCATTTTTGCCTCGCCTTCATATATGCTCTCAGCATCAATGGGCCTATCACGAGTATAGATACAAATTAATAGAGTTGGAAGGGACCTTATAGGGAACCTCCAGCAACCGGTGCTAACAGTTTGGTGGACTAGATAGAACCGGGGGGTGGGATTTCGGCGCTGAGTCCAGCCCCCCACCCAAGCAGGAAACCCTACATGATTTCTGACAGAGGGCAGTCCAGTCTCTTCTTGAAAGCCTCCAGTGATGAAGCTCCCACAACTTCTGAAGGCAACTTCTGTTCCTTTGGTGGATTGTTCTCGCTATCAGAAAAATCCTCTTTATTTCTAGGTTGAATCTCTCCTTGTTCAGTTTCCATCCATTGTTCCTTGTCTGTCCTTGAGGTGCTTTGGAAAATAGCTTGATCCCCTTCCTTTCTGTGGCAGCCCCGTAAATAATATTGGAAGACTGCTATCCTGTCTCCCCTGATCCTTCTCTTCACAAGATTAGCCATGCCCAATTCCTGTAACTGTTCATCGTATGTTTTAGCCTTCGATCCCCTCATCATCCTGGTTGCTCTTCTCTGCACTCTTTCTAGAGTTTCAATATCCTTTACAGATTTACAGAGTTGGAAGGGACCTTATAGGTCATTTCATCCAACCCCCCACCCAAGCAGGAGACCCTACACCATTTCTAACAGATGGCAGTCCAATCTCTTCTTGAAAGCTTCCAGGGATGAAGCTCCCACAACTTTCGAAGGCAACTTCTGTTCCATGGGTTGATTGTTCTCATTGTCAGAAAATTTCTCCTTATTTCCAGGTTGTATCTCTCCTTCATCAGTTTCCATACATTATTCCTTGACTGGCCTTCAGGTGCTTTGGAGAATAGCTTGACCTCTCTGTGGCAGCCCCTCAAATATTGGATGGCTGCTATCCTGTCTCCCCTGGTCCTTCTCTTCACTAGACTAGCCATGCTCAGTTCCTGCAACCGTTCATCGTATGTTTGAGCCTCCAGTCCCCTCATCATTCTGCTTGCTCTTCTCTGCACTCTTTCTAGAGTCTCAACCTCTTTTTTATAATGTGGTGACCAAAACTGGATGCAGGATTCTAGAAGTGATCTTACTATGGCTTTATAGAGTGGTATTAGTACTTCGTACAATCCTAATTCTTTATCTTCAATGCCTTCCAGGATTATCCTCAACTCCAGCACAAGATGGAGAGGAAATGAACAGAAAAGCAGGTTTTGTTTCAAGCCTGCAGAGATGCAATTTAGCCCGAGAAAAAAAGCAAAGATAACCAACTGGAAAACCAACTGGGGGAAGAGGAGTGAGGCAAGACCTGTCTTCTATTAATGATTCGATTTCGTGCTGAGCATCCAGCAGAGCAGACTGATGTTAGTGAGGATGGCATGTTCTTGAGGGGGGGAAAAATATCAACAAGGCCTACCTAGAAAAAGAAATTACCCAAGGGAGCGGTATATGTACACGTAAAGCCGAGAGAAATATTAGGGAAGGAGAGGTATTAAGCCGCAGCAGGTGAGTTTGGAAATGTTATTTGAAAAGGAGTTTAATCGGGGAGAGAAACGGCAAGAGAAAAGTGAGGTTGGAAGGATTTGGTTGGGGATTGAGAGCCCCATCAAAACCCTGCCTGGACAGGTGCCTACCACTTCAGTTTGCAGGTGACAATCCATGCAACCGAAGAGTCTTCAACTTATTTATCTCTCTTGATGATTCTTCGAGAGTCTTCGAAAGTATTTATCGTTGAGATGCTCTTTCCATATAGAAAGAGAGAGGTGGGAGACAAAGGCATCTCAGGAAGGTCTGAGCTAAAAGTCTACGGAGACTCTTAGTCATCCAGGTCATGGTTGTCCCAAAGGTGCTTTCTCAAGGGGCAACTGGACTTTGTTTTTCCTTGAAGACGTTTCACTTGTCATCTAAGAAGCTTCTTCAGTTCTTCGGAAGCGAAAAATTACTTTCTGCATTTAAAAAACCCCATCATTTAATCTGAGGGAGAAGAAATGGTTCTCAGACATAATTAAATAAAGAGAAAGGAAGGGAAGGGAAAGGGAAAGGGAAAGGGAAAGGGAAAGGGAAAGGGAAAGGGAAAGGGAAAGGGAAAGGGAAAGGGAAAGGGAAGGGAAAGGGAAGGGGAGGGAGGGGAGGGGAGGAGAGGAGAGGAGAGGGAAAGGAAAGGAAAGGAAAGGGGGAAGGGAAGGGAAAGAAAAGGAAGAAGGAAAGGAAAGGAAAGGGAAGGGAAGGGAAGGGAAGGGAAGGGAAGGGAAGGGAAGGGAAGGGAAGGGAGAAAGAAAATAAAGGAAGATTTGTAGATCAGATTACCTAGTTCAGGACTTTTGAAATCTTCCCTTCCTAAGATGGATGGAGGAGAAGGAAGGAAGGAAGGAAGGAAGGAAGGAAGGAAGGAAGGAAGGAAGGAAGAGGGGGAAGGAAGGAAGGAGGGAAGGAGAAGGAAAAGGGAGGGAGGGAGGACGGATGGATGGATGGATGGAAGGAAGAAAGGAGAAGAGAAAGGGAGGGAGAAAGAAGAAGGAGAAATGGAAGGGGAGGGAGGGAGGGAGGGAGGGAGGGAGGAAGGAAGGAAGGAAGGAAGGAAGGAAGGAAGGAAGGAAGGAAGGAAGGAGGACTTCCAATGTATGCATACTACCAATACACACTTGTTTATGAACTTAGCATAGTTTCTAAATCATGTTCTTTTTTTGGATGCATCCAATTCCAGATTAATGTTTGCAGGTGGGAATGAATTTTTGACAGGCAACAAGAGACTTTGCATATTGCTGCCAACTGTATTATGCCAATTTGCTCCCGTGGAAAAATCTGTTACTTATTTGCTTTTTTTCAATCTCGCCTCTCACGAGTGATCCTTCTCGCTGGGGAGGCTGTTAAGGTGAGTTACAACAGGAAACCCCTCACCCTGGTTTATAATTGGCTTTAGGAGGCTTTGCAAACTCTACCAGTCATGACCAGTCCAAGCCAAAGCTCAGGGCTCTGCCTACCCTTTTGCTTCCAGCTTCCTTATTTAAGCTAGGAGGAAAGCAAAGTATTAAGGAAACAAAGTATTAACGGCAAAAGCAAAGGCTCAAATTTAAGATTATAGATTAACAGATTCTGAGAACAATCAACCCATGGAATAGCTCAGTGATGGGTTCAAAATTTTTTACTACCGGTTCTATGGGTGTGGCTTGGTGGGCATGGCATGGCTTGGTGGGCGTGGCAAGGTGGGCATGGCAGGGGAAGGATACCGTAAAATCTCCATTCCCACCCTACTCCAGGGGAAGGTTATTGCAAAATCCCCATTTCCTCCCAATCAGCTGGGACTCGGGAGGCAGAGAATAGATGGGGGCGGGGCCAGTCAGAGGTGGTATTTACTGGTTCTCCGAACAACTCAAAATTTCTGCTACGGGTTTTCCAGAACCTGCTGAAACCCACCTCTGGAACAGCTTGCTTTCAGAAGTTGTGGGAGTGTCATCACTGGACGCTTTCAAGAAGAGAGTGGACTGCCATCTGTCAGAAATGGTGCTTGGGCAGGAGCTTGGACTAGATGACCTACAAGGCCCCTTCCAACTCTGTCACTCTTTTATTCTGTCCGTGGCACCCTCAAAAGTCTCACTTAGGAAAAGAGGAACTAGGCATCTCCTTTTCTGCAAGCTACGTAAGTCCCTTACTATCTGAACCAACCAGTGGTGGGTTGCCCCTGGTTCGGACCGGTTCTATAGAACCGGTAGTAAAATCGGCGGGAGGCTCCGACCCCGACCTCATCAGGAAGCTTCTGCACAGAAGCGCACGGTCCCATTGCGAACCGGTAGTAAAGTTAAGTAGAACCCATCCCTGGAATCAACATGCATCTGCAGGCATCCATTTTTTTAAAAAAAAAAGAAGACATACCCAGCTTTGTCACTTACACGTTCGTGCACACGCATAGGCTGCTTAACGATTCTTTCCCTCCATACACTCCAAGAAGAGGTTCTCATGGCAACAAGTAGAAAATGAGAAAGTCAGACTGGTGAACCACTGGCTGGCTCGCTGGGCAGCCCCAGGTGACTACCGACAGCCAGCAGATTCACATGGAACGGTATTTGCTCCACGGCAAATAGATTTATTTTTTCTATCCGTCGTCTCCACCTGCTCCTCTCCCTTCCTCCTATTGGCCTGGCATGGATTTTCATCCCTTTGGAGGCCTTGTCTGGCTGCCAAAACCTACAGCTCCATTTCATCTTACAGTAACATAAAAGATAAAGGTTCCCCTTGCACATACGTGCTAGTCGTTCCCGACTCTAGGGGGCGGTGTTCATCTCCGTTTCAAAGCCGAAGAGCCGGCGCTGTCCGAATACGTCTCCGTGGTCATATGGCTGGCATGATTCAATGCTAAAGACGCACGGAACGCTGTTACCTTCCCACCAAAGTTGGTCCCTATTTTTCTACTTGCATTTTTTACCTGCTTTCGAACTGCTAGGTTGGCAGAAGCTGGGACAAATCACGGGAGCTCACCCCGTTACATGGCAGCACTAGGGATTTGAACCGTTGAACTGCCAACTTTTCGATCAACAAGCTCAGCGTCTTAGCCACTGAACCACCATATCTTACAGTAGATACACCTTACAGTAGACACTGTATCTTACAGTAGGGTTGGTTTATCTGCCCAGGTGCGGTCCTAAAAATCAATATATTTGTTTCATCTCTTCCTTGCCGTAAATGTTCTATTTTTAGAGAGAAAGGGTGTGTGTGTGAACTGTTGCAAGATAAACTACTATTGGATGTCCTTAGCAACCAGGAAGTACATGTTTCTTATAAGCCATAATTACTTGCACAGTGCACATCAATGTTTTAGGGTGATTGTCTGCTTGGGAAATGTATACGATTTGGGCCGAACAGATGGGAAAAAGAGATAGAAAAAATATTTTATTTCTATGGGGGGCCGTTTGGTTCCCTGGGGTAGTTCTGATTGTTAGCTACGCAGAGCCTTGCGTACATACATACATAAATCTGAAGTAGATTTATCTCAAACTCAGAGCAGGCCCGGTGGGGAGAATTCAAAGAATTGTACATAATTGAATATAGTCAGGATCAGAATCGAAATACAGCTGAAAGGGACCTTGGAGGTCTTCTAGTCCAGCTCCCTGCTTACGCAGGAGACCCTGTATCATTTCAGGCAAATGGTTGTCCAATTTCTTTTTGAAAAAACTCCAGTGATGGAGCACCCACAACTTCTGGTGGCAAGCCGTTCCATTGGTTAATTGTCCTCATTGTTACTGTATGAAGTTTCTCCTTAATTCCAGGTTGCTTCTCTCCTTGAGTAGTTTCCATCCATTGCTTCTTGTCTTGCCTTCCGGTGCTTTCGGAAACAAGTTGACCCCCCCCTTCTTTATGGCAGCCCCTCAAATACTGGAACGCTGCTATCATGTCTCCCCTGGTCCTTCTCTTCACTCCCCTAGGTGGGGATTAATTATGAGGAGATCTGAGGGGCGCGGTGTGCCTTCCTTTACCCCGAGGGGATTCCTGTCTCCCCAATGGAGCCAGTGAGGTGCTAAAACTGGAGGAAGGGCAGATCAGAGGCCTCTTAGCTTCCAACTATCCTTTCCTGGACTCACTTATTTTCACCTAACGGGCAGTGGTGGGATTCAAATAATTTAACAACCCTAATGATTGGCTGGGTGGGCATGGCCATGGTGGGCATGACGAGAGGGTGTGACAGGCAGCACTCAGCCTCCTGCAACCCCCGGGAGCAAAAACGGGTCACTGGGAGTGGGGACGACTTGCCGCACTCCCCATGCCCTGTTTTGGGCCTAGGAAGCCTCCCTGAAGCCTTCTGGGATCAAAAATGGGCTGAGGAGGGGGGGGGCGCTGCATCCCCCCACAACCCCATTTTGGGCCAGTAGGCCTCCCTGCACTTACCTGGGAGCCAAAATGGGGTGTTCCTGGAAGGGGAGGGGAGGGGAGGGGACAATTTAACTACTGGTTCACCCAAACTGGCCCGAACCGGCTGAATCCTACCACTGCTAACAGTGGTGAAACCCGGTATCCTGGGCCCAACATTTGGGAAGTCAGCTCTGCCTGTCACAAACCAGGACAAAAGATGAGTGATGGAGGAGTAACATCACCTTAAAAAACCACCTCCTCCTCCTCCTCCTCCTCCTCCTCCTCCTCCTCCTCCTCTCCATAAACCCCACATCCTTCCAGCATTAATGATGTTACTACTTGGATATTGAAATGTCTGCAAGAAAAAACCACTAAATGCAGAGAGCACCAAGGACCCCACCGTCTGTTCAAGGGAGTCTTTGAATTTGCCATTTCTGCCATTTTCACCCAAGGCATTCTGCAAATCCTTGTGAGCTAAAAAGTGTTGCTTTAGCTACAACTGCTGATTCCCCCTTCCATATATTAGCCTTGAATTCTTACGGGCTAACCTTGTTGCCTTGAGTGACAACAACCGAACGTAGGTTCTCCTTCATTCACACCCATAAATCCAAGCCCTTCACCACGCAGGAGACATCCACTCCCACGCTGTTTGCCCACTCAGGGTTGCAAATGCCACTTACTTAACCAGGAAGGCTAAGCAGACGGGTGTATAAACAAATTTGTGCAAGCTGGAAGGTAAAATTGACTTGACTGATGGAGGCAGCAGTGATGGCGGTGGAGGGAGGGAGGGAGAGAGAGAGAGAGAGAGAAGAGAGACAGCGAGAGAAGGAAGAGAGAGAGAGAGAAGGGACAAGGAAGAGGGAGAAAGAGAAGGAAAAGAGAGAGAGAAGGAAGAGAGAGAGAGAAGAGAGAGAGAAGGAAGAGAGAGAAAGAAGAGAGATAGAGAGGATGAGAGACAGACAGAGAGGGGAGAAAGAGAAAGAGAGAGAAGAGAGACAGTGAGAGAAGAAAGAGAGAGAGAAGGAAGAGAGACAGAGAAGTAAGAGAGACAAAGAAGGAAGAGAGAGAGAGAAGGAAGAGAGAGAGAAGGAAGAGAGAGAGAGAAGAGAGAGAGGAAGAGAGACAGACAGAGAGGGGAGAAAGAGAAAGAGAGAGAAGGAAGAGAGAGGGAATGAAGAGAGAGAAGGAAGAGAGAGGGAATGAAGAGAGAGAGAAGGAAGAGAGCGAGAAGGAAGAGAGAGAGAAGGAAGAGAGAGAGAGAAAAGAGAGAGAGAGGATGAGAGACAGACAGAGAGGGGAGAAAGAGAGAGAGAGAAGAGAGACAGTGAGAGAAGAAAGAGAGAGAGAAGGAAGAGAGAGAGAGGAAGAGAGACAGACAGAGAGGGAGAAAGAAAAAAAGAGAGAAGAGAGACAGTGAGAGAAGAAAGAGAGAGAGAAGGAAGAGAGAGAGAGAAGAGAGAGAGGAAGAGAGACAGACAGAGAGGGAGAAAGAAAAAGAGAGAGAAGAAAGACAGTGAGAGAAGAAAGAAAGAGAGAAGGAAGAGAGAGAGAGAAGAGAGAGAGGAAGAGAGACAGACAGAGAGGGGAGAAAGAGAAAGAGAGAGAAGAGAGACAGTGAGAGAAGGAAGAGAGAGGGAATGAAGAGAGAGAGATGTCGAAGGCTCACTTGTCACTTCTGAGCAAACATCATTTAAAAAAAAACACACACACAACTGCTCTCAGTCTAAGGAGGGTATCTGGAGATTTGAGTAATTAGCAATAAAACAGAGTGGTTATAAAATGCCATTTGTTCGCACACATGCGTGTGCATTTCAACACCTGTCTTTTGGGGATATAAAAAGGGTGAGTTGTACATGGTGGGGAGAAATTAAAACATTACGATAATAATCTTTGCGGATCTTTGAGCCGGTTCAGATAGTCCAAAAGCGGCATCCCGTTTGAATCTTCCAGAGTGACGCCAATGGACCAGGCATTCCTTCATTCCCAGCTCAACTTTTATTCTTATTTTAATTTTTAACCATACAGTTGCAAAAGGGGTGGCGGTGGGGTTTTCCCTCGTTGCGCTATACACATAGTCATAAAACTACCGCGAAAACTGAACACCAGCTTGAGGTGATCATTAGGAGTGGGTTGTTTCTGTCGATTTTGTTTTCCCCAAATTTCTCGTTTTTTTTCTGATGACGAGATGCAACCAGCCCCATTTCCAATTAATATTGCTCAAAATTTTTAACAGAATAACAGAGTCGGAAGGGCCCTTGGAGGTCTTCTAGTCCAACCCCTTGCTCAGGCAGGAGACCTCACCCCATTTCAGACATATGGTTGTCCAATCTCTTCTTATAAACCTCCAGTGATGGAGCATCCACAACTTCTGGAGACAATCCTCAGGATAAGAGTTGGGAGGGACCTTGGGAGATCTTCTAGTCCAACCCCCTGTTCAGGTAGTAAAATTCTATACAATTCCAGATAAATAGTTGTCCAATCTCTTCTTCAAAACTTACAAAAATGTATTGACCATGTAGCCCAAGTAATAATCTGAGATCCTCCATTAAATGCCAAATCCAGCCAAACATCTGGTCAACAGTGCCGCCAACAATAAAAATCGTTGCAGGATGGAAGCTATTCCAAACAAATGTTCTTTACTTGGAACAGTTTACATCCCTCAATGATACCTTTAGAATTAGAATTAGAATAACAAGAGTTGGAAGGGACCTTGGAGGTCTTTTAGTCCAACCCCCTTCTCAGGCAGTAGAACCCTACACCAGACAAATGGTTATCCAACCTCTTCTTAAAAACTGCCAGTGTTGGAGCATTCACAACTTCTGGAGGCAAGTTGTTCCACTGGTTAATTGTTCCAACTGTCAGGAAATTTCCCCTTAATTCCAGGTTGCTTCTCTCTTTGATTACTTTCCATCCATGCCTTCTTGTCCTGCCTTCTGGTGCTTTGGAGCAGGGGTCCCCAACCTTTCGGACCTCAGGGACCACTAAATTCATAATTTTAAATCCTGCGGACCACTAATATGATCTGCCTAATGACTGGCTAGGTGGTCATGTGACTGGGTGGGCATGTCCCTTGATATCACTCACATCGAGGGGTGCCTCACTGGCCTCTACTCGTCCCTCCCCTCCCAGCCACTCCTCGCCTGCCCGCCCGGGCTCCTTAGGGCCCCAACAGGAAGCAGTTGTTGGAGCTAAGCAGCCACCACGAGAAAGAGTTGGCAAAACAGCTCAGTTCAAATTGTATGTTGTTGAGAAGGAGGCTCAGCAGAAGCACCTCACTGAGGACTACGAGCATAGGCTTTCCAAGCAGAGGGAAGACCTGCAGGAATGCAAGGCCAGATACCGGCACCTGGAGGCTCAGTGGGCTGAGATGGTCAGCCAGGTCCAGGCCATGATGCAGTCCCATTGGAACAAGGCCCTCCGGCTCTTCGCCACCAGCGGTGCTTCCCTCCAGCCTTCGCCCAAAGCCCCACACCAGGAGGCTGAAGCAGACCCCAAGTCAGAATTTCTGCCCCACTCAGACCCATACAAAAAGACCCCAAAGGGGAGACTCTCTGCAGCAACACAAGCGTTCATTGCACGTATCTGGCCCAGGGGCTGTAGTTTGAGGACCCCTGATTTAGTGCAATATAAAAAATGCAAATAATTTTTCTGCGGACCACCAAAAATTTTCTCACGGACCACCAGTTGGTGACCACTGCTTTGGAGAATAGGTTGAGCCCCCTCTTCTTTGTGGCAGCCCCTCAAATACTGGAGGACTGCTATCATGTCTCCCCTAGTCCTTCTTTTCATTAAATTAGAGATACCCAATTCCTGCAACCGTTCTTCATATGTTTTAGCCTTCAGCCCTCTAATCATCTTGATTGCTCTTCTCTGTACTCTTTATCTAGAGTCTCAACATCTTTTTTATATCCTGGCGACCAAAATTGGATGCAATATTCCAAGTGTGGTCTTACCAAGGCATTATCAAGTGGTATTTTGCAGAGCTTTTCAGGGAAAATGTATGATTTTTTTTCCCTATGTATTTTTCTACACAGGCACATTTCAAGCTTTTCTAAGCTCACATGCCTCTCGATATACTTTTCTCTAAAACATGCATTTCTGTAAGTATTATTTTTTTTTCCTTTTAATGCATTCTATTTTAAGGAGAGCTTTAAAAAAAATAGTCATCATTATAGTGCAAAATTCTGAGAAGTGTAGTTTCCAACAAACCCATCTCCTCCTGGATCCCTAATATATTTGACAGGTCCAGCACTGATAAATTCATATCTAATTCCTGATGGATTGAGTTCCTTATTCATCCCTACTGAGAAGATATTGGCTGGAATCAAGCTTTCTTTTTCATAGCGTTTTATTGCTGCATGGGAATGTATATTTAAATCCTTGAAAATACGGACATGGGGGAAATTCAGAAGAAGAGAATGTGTTCGAGACGAAGGACGGATGAAAGTGACATTCTGGAAACATAAGGATGCTAGTTTTTTGAGAGAAGAGAGTATTTGTAGCTCAAGGTGAAACCGTGGGGGCCGCTGAGCTTGGTGGTTTTCTTGCAGATGTTTCATGACCCAACTAGAGAGTATCATCAGTATTAGAAGAGAAGGAGGTTTGGGTGGGCGAGGAGGAAGAGGAGGAGTAAAGATAGAGGAGAACTAGAAGGAGAAGGAGCGATGGAAGGTAGGTGTAGGAGGAGGAGAAGGTGGATAGATAGAGGAGAACTAGAAGGGGAAGGAGTGCTGGAAGGGAGAAGGAGGAGGAAAGATAGAGGAGAACTGGAAGGAGAGATGGAAGGGAGGAGGGGGATAGTGGAAGGGAGGAGGAGGAGGAGCTAGATAATGAGCAAGAAAGGAGAAGGAAAAGGAGAAGGAGAAAGAGAAAGAGAAGGAGGAGAGGAGAGGAGAGGAGAGGAGAGGAGAGGAGAGGAGGAGGTGGAGGAGGAGGAGGATGCCGACAACAAGGACAAGGACAAGGACAAGGAGATGCAGAATGAGAAGGACAAGGGCAAGACAAGGAGACACAGAAGGAGATGGATATGGAGGAGGAGGAGGAGGAGGAGGAGGAGGAGGAGGAGGAGGAGGAGGAGGAGAGGAAGATCTTTTCTCTCACACAACATTAGAAATCATCTCCTTCGACTATCCACTTCTACTACCTCATGTCTGAGGCAGACTCTTCTGGAAGACAGCATTTGATCCAGCCCAGAAAGACCCCGTTGTAATCCAGGGAGTCCCCAGATAAAAGGATCAACCAAATACCTATAAGGAACACTTTCTTAAGTGGGTTCTTATCAGAGCCGGCTAGAAATCTCGCCGGCCAGAGGGCAATTGGTATTAGTCCAAGGTGAGCAAGCAAAGAGACATCATGAAGTTCAAAGAAGTTATCCAGCTTTCTTAAGATTTTATCCCACCTGTATTCACTGGGGTGATTTTTTTTCCCCCACCCTGCCCTCCCTTTCCCCTCTCCTCCCCATTTCCATTGGCTTTTTAAAACATCCTGTCCGGACAAAGGGGGAGGAAATGTCTGCAGGCTGCAGTCCAAGGGAAAAGTAAAAATAAATAATAATTGAATAAGAAATTGAAATGAGAATAAAGATAATTAGAAAATCGGGGCTGCTCAAATACCACTTTAGATTGAACTGAAAAGGGAAACAACAGGAGAGGGGAAGGAGTAGAGAGAGAGGAAGGGAGAAGAGAGGAGAGGAGAGGAGAGAAGAGGAGAAAGAAGAAAGGAAAAAGGAGAGGAAGAAAGGGAGGGGAAAGAGGAGCAGAGGAGAAGGCTAGAAGGGGAGAAGAAGAGAGGAGTGCGGGAAGAGAAAGGGAAGTAGGAAAGAGAAGGAGAGGAAGAACAAAGGAAGTAGGAGGAGAAAGAGGAAGGAAGAGAAGGGGAGGAGGAGAAGAAAGGTTGGAGTAAAGGTAAATGGTAAAAGAGCAACCCTGAAAAAGGTGATTTGAAAGGGGAAGAAGGGAAGGGAGGGAGGAGCAGAAGGCAAAATCTCATTCTCCAAAATATAAAGGCCCCACTAACTGGATTAGCGCAAATGGCTCATGGCTCCTTCTTCTAAATATCCCTTGAATAAAAGAGCTACTGTAAGTGGAGCTGACCTGAATTATATTGTGCTGCAAATGAGAGCTGTTCACATTCGGAAAGCTATTTTTTGCCTTTTCTCATGCCTTTCTCTCTCTCTCCCTCTCTCTCTCTCTCTTTTTTTATTCTAGCTTTTCAAAGGCAGCCAATTTCCAGCCAGGATAGTTAGCAAGATTTTTCCAGGCCAAAATTCAAACTCATTTTTTTTTTAAACCCCACGTGGGCAGATGGAATGAGGGGTTGGCAGTCACAACCGGTTCTTAAAGGCAAAGGAAATTGGGGGTTTTTTTTTGCTTAAATATCGGTCGGCATCAAAGGGCCACTGCAATTTTCCAATTTTGCTCTGACTTATTTACTTTGGATCGACCCCATCCTCAGTCAAGAAGCTGGCACAGCAATATCCCTCTAACACGGCATGGTGCCATGGGAAACCCTGAGCCACCAGCTCTCCAATTTTTCTTACAAGTCACACACCCGTTGGGAAGAGGGCTCTGTGTGTGTGTGAGAGAGAGAGAGAGAGAGAGTGAGTTTGTTCCTATGCATATCATTAGAAGCGTCCCATTTTGCAAGATCAACCTCTGTTTAGAACTCCGGCAGAAAGGTTGCCAGACTCCTTCAATTTGTTTTAAATTGAAATAAATGAGTCACAGAACGACAGACTTGTGTGAGATTTCATAAGGCTTTGCTTATCACGAAATGCATATTTTGAAAAACGCGTCCTTCACTCGGGCCACTCGTATATGAAGAACCTTCTACATCTACCAGCTGAAGCTCTGCAGAGTCTATCTTTTAATCTTATATTCACCAGTGGTGTTGTGCAACGCCATGCAATAATGATCCTTAAGTTTTAGCTTAAGACAAGAAGCAACGGATGGAAACTAACCAAGGAGAGAAGCAACCTAGAACTAAGGAGAAATTTCCTGACATTGAGAATCATCAACCAGTAGAATAGCTTGCCTCCAGAAGTTGTGAGTGCTCCATCACTGGAGTTTTAAAGAAGAGATTGGACAACCATTTGTCTGAAATGGTACAGGATCTCCTGCCTGAGCAGGGGGTTGGACTAGAAGACCTCCAAGGTCCCTTCCAACTCTTGTCATTCTGTTATTCTTACCCATCAGAACTGCATAGCCCCCTCTTCACTTGTCACCCCACCCTCCCACTTCTCAAGATGCCCACCTAACGATCCTTTGCAAGACAGATTCTCCAACATTTGAAGAACGTGACATTTCCGGTAGGGAACAATATGCCAGCTTTCCCCGTCTTCTTCTCAAATGCCATTTGTAGTTGAAGTTCGGTGGTTGTGTTGCCCTTTCTCTAAATTTGTCTCATCTGCTCTCCTCTTCCAGGAAAAATTCCGCGGCACCTGCTTCCTTCTGCTTTCCTTCCAGCTTTTAATCAGCAAATCATATTCTCAGCGTCCTGGCTGACCTCCGAGTGTGAAGTTTAACATGAGGCAAACGCTTTCCAAGTACAACCGGTTGGTTGATTTCCCGTTTTTTTCTCCCCCCTCTTCTCTTTTTCTCTCCCCCCTCCTCAATTCATTAACTTCTTTCTTTGTGCGTGTGAAGAAAGCACAGTTGGGAAGGCAAGATGGTCTCATTATAATGACTCAAATGAGAAGAGACTGAGATAACAGAACAACAGATTAACAGAGTTACAGACTAGGGACCTTGGAGATCTTCTAGTCCAACCCTCTGCTGAAGCAGGAGATGCCCTAGACCAGGGATGTCATCACGGCATCTTCACGTGATGTATCACAACTTTTTCCCCCTTTGCTAAACAGGCGTGGGCATAGCCGGTGCGTGATGCATCCAGCCCGCAGGCGGTGAGTTTGACAGACCTGCTTTGATCATCTGAGTCAAATGGTTCTCCAATCTCTTCTTCAAGACCTCCAGTGATGGAGCCCCCACAAACTTCTGAAGGCAAGTCATTCCGCTGATGAATTGTTCTCGCTGTCAGGAAATTTCTTCTTATTTCCAGATTGCTTCTCTCCTTGATTAGTTTCCGTTCATTGCTTCTTGTCCTGCCTTCAGGTACTTTTGGGGAATAGTCTACGGAGATTCTCAGTGCTTCAGGTCATGGTTGTCTCAAAGGTGCTTTTAAAAGAGGCAACTGGACTTCCTTGTTTTGTCTTTGAAGACGCTTCACTTCTCATCCAAGAAGCTTCTTCAGCTCTGACTGGATGGTGGGGAAGAGAAGGATTTATACTCCTTGCAGACAGCTGGTCATTTGCATCCTTTTAGAGGACACAGATAAACCTCCAAGTAGCCTCAATGACTCTCTAAAAAGAATGCAAATCACCAGCTGTCTTCAAGGAGGATAAATCCTTCCCTTCCCCACCATCCAGTCAGAGCTGAAGAAGCTTCTTGGATGAGAAGCAAAACGTCTTCAAGCAAAAACCAAAAAGTCCAGTTGCCTCTTGAAAAAAAGCACCTTTGGGACATTTTGGGGAACAGGTTGACCCCCGCCCCATTGGTGGGTTGCTCCCGGTTCAGTCCGGTTCTTGAGAACCAGTAGTAACAGCAGCGGGAGGCTCCATCCACTTGCCCGGACATCATCAGGAAAGATCTGGGCATGTGCAGAAGCTTTTGCGTGCACGCTTCCATTGAGAACCAGTAGCGGAGGTAAGTAGACCCCACCTGACACCCCCCCTCCCCAACAGATGAATAGGAAGACGCATTTTCCGATCACAAACCAAACTGCTAGTTTGAACTTTGGAGCCAATTTTCAGATCCCTCAATCTTACATTTTACGTGCGCTGAATATTTTCAGGAAGGCATTTCACAATATGCAGCGAAGCAGGAGGAGAGGGCGTGGCAGGTTGAGTTTCCAACCTTTTTGTAAAATTATTTCTTTTCCCTCCCTCCTGGAAAAAAAGAAAAAGAAAATTTGAACTGCAAATATTTACCGTCGAACGAAAACAGAAGTTGAAAAGCTATTACGCATATGCATTTATTCATACCGGCCGTCCTATTCCCTTCTGGGATACACAACATTATGCAAAGCGCCGAAGAACAAGAGAAACAAATTAAAAGTGAGAGATGGTAGAAAAAGAAAAAAAAACCTAACTAAAACCTGGTTTACATCAACACAATCCATTCTTCAAATGAGGTGGATACTCCAGCAGGCTCCCCGAGGAGTTCAGATTGATTTACTTTATGAATATTTTAACCTTGGCTAAATCATCCATGCATAAGATCTTATTTTCTTCTTCTTGGAGAGTCATCGCTTGATTAGGAGAAGACCGACTGACTGATCTAATAACAGTCTCAAGTAGGAAATGATTCAGAGGCGTCTCTCAAATCATAAATCTGGTCTGACCTCAGGATTTATCCGGCATCATCAGTCAACTATTTTCCAAAAACCTCAAACATTGGTACCTATTCCCAGATGAAGAACCTCAATGGATGGCCATCAACTGCTCAGAACGTCAACAACAGATTGGATAAATGTCCGATTCTTTGTTATCTTTTCTTTCTTCCTTTGTTGGACTCAAAATCCTTCCAGCAGTCAGACTCATGTTTTCCTTACCAAACAGATACACGTTGGCACCAGTGGTGAAATTCGATTTTTTTTTACTACCAGTTCTGTGGGTGTGGTTTGGTGGGCATGGTGTGGCTTGGTGAGCATGGCTTGGTGGGCATGGCAGGGGAAGGATACTGCAAAATCTCCATTCCCACCCCACTCCTGGGGGTAGGATATTGCAAAATCTCCATTCCCACCCCACTCTGGGGCCAGCCAGAGATGGTATTTGCCAGTTCTCCGAACTACTCAAACTTTCCGCTACCGGTTCTCCAGAACCTGTCAGAATCTGCTGGATTTCACCCCTGGTTGGCACTGGGTCAAGATCTAAAGAGAGAAATGAAAAACAGGAGGTCATTCACTGCTACCAGACGGTTCCTGGATCTTGGTTGAAGCTGATATAACAGAAGAACAGAGGTATTCTAGCTTGAATTTCCAGAAACTACAAAACACTTCCATGCAGGAAGAAGACTGGACTGGACTGGACTGGACTGGACTGGACTGGACTGGACTGGACTGGACTGGACTAGACTAGACTAGACTAGACTAGACTAGACTAGACTAGACTAGACTAGACTAGACTTCTAGGGGTGACATGATAGCAGTGTTCCGATATCTCAGGGGTTCCCACAAAAAAGAGGGGGTCAACCTATTTCCCAAAGCACCTGAGGGCAGGACAAGAAGCAATGGGTGGAAACTCATCAAGGAGAGAAGCAACCTAGAACTAAGGAGAAATTTTCTGACAGTGAGAACAATTAACCAGTGGAACAACTTGCCTCCAGAAGTTGGGAATGCTCCAACACTGGAAGTTTGTAAAAAGAGATAACCATTTGTCTGAAATAGTATAGGGTTTCCTGCTCCATGCTCAGCCATGTTTAAACCCAGATCCAGGTTTAATATTCTGTCTCTGCCTGGATATACTATATAATGCACACAGACTCATAGGGAACATTACAAGCACATCAAGCAGCATTTGGCATGGAAGGGAGCATAATGTGATCAGACATTAAAACTGCCTATTTAGTACAGCGATTACGATAATCAGCATAATACCACGTAAGTAACACAATCACTTTCGGTTTTAAATGTTGCTTTATGACTTTAATCTCTGTTTTGGAAACTTGTCTCCTTTGAGATGCAGAGGCTTGGAAATATCCAATTTGACACCCATGTGTCTTTGGAGAACAGCCTCCCGGGACAAACACACACACACAGAGACATGATAAATAAATATAATCTGGAGCCAAATTGTATTTATTAATGCCAGAAAAGGATGGTGTTTATTATTTTTTCTTCTCCAAGGGAACGTTAAAGGCTGTTTCTGGAGAGTTGGTGGCATTTATTTACCCTGGCATGAGTGAATTTGATCAGGCTTAGCTAAATTTTAGCAAGGGGTTCTCTGCCCAGTTGCTGGGTGGGCGTGGCCATGGTGTGCGTGGATTAGTTGGCCTCCTGCACCACAGCGGCATGGGAGGGGAGCATTTTTGCCCTCCCTGGGCTCTGGAGGCTTTCCTGGAGCATCTGGGAAGGCGGAAACAGCCTCCCGAGGCTCCGGAGGCCTTGTTCCAGTGGGACTGGGTCATGGCCTGGAACAGCCCACTGAGTCCAGGTGCCGGCACCTGGCCTTGCCAACACTCCTGCAGGTCTTCCCTCTGGTTGGAAAGCCTATGCTCCTAGTCCTCAGTGAGGTGCTTCTGCTGAGCCTGCTTCAGATCCAATTTGAACTGAGCTCTTTTGCCAACTCTTTCTCGCGGTGGCTGCTTAGCTCCAACAACTGCTTCCTGTTGGGGCCCTAAGGAGCTTGGGTGGGCAGGCAAGAAGTGGCTGGGAGAGGAGGGGCGAGTAGAGGCCGGCGAGGCACCCCTCCACATGAGTGACATTGAGTTGGCCACGCCTGCCCAGTCACATGACCACCTAGCCACGCCCACCCAGCCCATCATTAGGCAGATCATATTAGTGGTCCGCGGGATTTAACATGATGAATTTAGTGGTCCCTGAGGTCCGAAAGGTTGAGGACCCCTGCACTAGGACGTGAAGGTCCCTCTCACAGACAGGTGACATCTGAAAACAGGGCAGTCCGATTATCCCTGCTGAGAAAATTATCTGAGGATTTTTAACTTTGGGGGAAAAAAAAAAAAACTTGTCCTCAATTTCAAACTTCAAAGCTCGGTGGAGAATCGTGGAAGCTTCTCTGCAGCCAGCCTGGATCACTTTCCGTTGATTCTCTCCTGACTTGGCCAACTTTCTCTCTATTTAACGCTACCCAACTTCCACTCTTTTTCACACCAGCTGCAGTTCTCGGTCCGTGGATGCAAATTAATTTTTTTAAAAGGAGGGGAGTGTTCGGAACTTTATTTTTTTGTTTTTCAAAAACCTCATCCATATTCATCAGCAGCTCCTAATCACATTTGATCAATCAAAATTCATTGTGAAACATATTAACCTCCCTGGTTGGGCAGAATTTTAATTTCAAAAGTGTGTGTGTTTGTGGGAACAGCTAAGGAGTGGGATGGACTAAGCTGTTTGGTGGCAACCCGTAGAGAGAGAGAGAGAGAGAGAGGGAGGGAGGGAGAGAGAGAGAGAGTGTATGTGTGTGCAAATTGTGTTTGTGTGCTTGTGTGTGTGTGCGTCCATGCATATGTCAATATATTACCCTTCCAAAATGTTTTGTGCTTACGCATTCCAATGATCATTTAAAAAGCATAATTAAGTTCCTATCCCTTATGATGGCAGAGTTAGCCTTCACAAAATGAGGTTCAAAAAGAGAGGATGTGTTCATGTCAGGCCATAAATCAGCAAGGCTTAAGTTTTAAAGGTACCCCATGACTCGGTTTGGATCTGAACAGGATTACGGTTGCAAAATGAAGACAAGAGCGGGACGGTCCTTTTGTGCAAGAAAACAATGTCTTTTTAAGAACCAACAGAAAGGTGGACTTCTGGACTAGGAGGGCTGAAACCATCCTCTGTTGTGAAAGACAGAGTAGCAGAACCCACATTTTCCATACAGATATATTTTGGGGATTTGATACAGGACCCCCTTTCCCCCCCCAAAATAGGTCAAAGGGAGGGTGGGGGACTGACATCTGGATGAGACCCTGAAGAGCTAGTCTTGACCATTTTAATTCAAACAATGTTCCTATACAAACTTATTTTCTTTCTTTCTTTCTTTCTTTCTTTCTTTCTTTCTTTCTTTCTTTCTTTCTTTCTTTCTTTCTTCCTTCCTTCCTTTCTTTCTTTCCCTTCTTCCTCCCTCTCTCCCTTCTTCCCTTCTTTTCCCTTTCTTTCTTTCTTTCTTCCTTCCTTTCTTTTCCCCTTCTTCACTCTATCCCTCCCTCCTTCCTTCCTTCCTCCCTCTCTTCCTCCTTCCCTCCTTCCTTCCTTCCTTCCTTTCTTTCTCTTCCTCCCTCCTTCCTTCCCTCCCACCCTCTCTCCTTCCTTCTTCTTTTTTCTTCCTTCCTTCCTTCTTCCCTTCCCCCCCTCCCTCCCTCCCTCCCTCCCTCCCTCCCTCCCTTTCTTTCTGAACCAGGAGGGCTGGAAATGTATTTCTCCGTGAAAGCGAACCCCTCTTTTAAGCGACACGATACCGTTGAGCTTTTTTTTTTTTTCCCCATGGGGAAAAAAATGGAAATGGGCTCACCGTTCATTGATGTGTGTGCTTCTATCTACAGAAATAGCTGCACCAAGAGTGATGCAAATGTCCTCTGGCTGGAGATTGTCTCCAAGAAAATGTACAGCTCTTCTTTCCCCCAAGCGTCCTGAGTAAATCCTGTGCCATGCTTCAACTCGTCCCTCCTAATGTAGCGAGAAACTTGGCACCTCAACACAGCGTGAAGTCAAGACTTTGCTTGTCAGCAGCCTCGCTCTTTCCACCCTGCTTACATCTCCAACTTCTAATTCTCCTGTTCCATTTCTCTCAAGGAGCCAGCTTGTTCTGATTGGCCTGACATTGGAAGGTCCCTTGGTTATTCTTAATCCAGAAGAAGAAGAGACCAAGGAGGAACACTTTTCTTCCTGAATCGAGCTGGAAGGGACCTTAGAGGTCTTCTAGTCCAGCCCCCTGCTCAAGCAGGAGACCCTATACCATTCCAGACAAGTGACTGTCCAGCCTCTTCTTAAAAGCCTCCAGTGATGGAGAACCCACAACTTCTGATGAGAAGCTGTTCCATTCCTTAATTGTCCTCCCTGTTAGCAAGTTTTTTTTTCCCTTAATTCCAGGATGCTTCTTTCCTTGATGAGTTTCCATCCATTGCTTCTTGCCCTAGCTTCAGGTGTTTCGGAGAATAAATTGACACCCTCCTCTTCGTGGCAACCTCTCAAATACTGGGATACTGCTATCACATCACCCCTAATCCTTCTTTTCTTTAAACTAAAGGTAAAGGTTCCCCTCGCACATATGTGCTAGTCGTTCCCGACTCTAGGGGCCGGTGCCCATCTCCATTTCAAAGCTGAAGAGCCAGCGCTGTCCGAAGACGTCTCCGTGGTCATGTGGCCGGCATGACTCAATGCCAAAGGTGCACGGAATGCTGATACCTTCCCACCAAAGGTGGTCCCTATTTTTTCTACTTGCATTTTTTTTAATGTGCTTTCGAATGGCTAGGTTGGCAGAAGCTGGGACAAGTAACGGGAGCTCACCCCATTACACGGCACTAGGGATTTGAACCGCCAAACTGCCAATCTTTCGATTGACAAGCTCGGTGTCTTAGCCCCTGAGCCACCGCGTCCCTTTAGATTAGCCAAACCCAAATCCTGTAACCATTCTTCATACATTTTAGTCTCCAGGCCTTTAATCAATCTGAGTTGCTCTTCTCTGCACAAGTCTCAATGTCTTTTTTTGTAATGCGGTGACCAAAACTGGATGCAGAATTTCAGGTGTGGGTCTTACTAAGACTTGATAAAATGGTACTGATATTTCCCGTGATTTTGACTCTATGCCTCTGTTTATACAACCAAGGATTGTAATTATCTTTGCTTCCAGCTCCTGGGACTGCCCTTTCTATCCCCTTTCAGGTTCTTGTTAATAGAACCTGCTTCTCCTTGGCTGATGAGTTCATTTGCAGAATTGAGTGGAGTTTGAAGAGAGGCATTTACACTTTTTAGATTGAGAGGTAATTGGGATTCCCCGGGGAAGACATCTTGAGAGCGGCACCAGTAAAAGTCTTGAAGTCCCACCTCTCCTTCTTTCCTCTAAGATGTTCAACAGCCCCTCCAGGCAACCTCCAAACCAGATGATTTTGAAGCAATAAAGGCTGCTTCCATGATTAAGATTGGAAGTGCAGCAAAAATGGCTGGTGATTACAGAGCATTTTGGTGCTGGAGAAGTCATCTCCTGCGAGTCCCTTGGACTGCCAGGTGAACAAACAAGTCAGTCCTAGAGGACTGCTCTTTAGAAGGCCAGATCCTGAAGATGAAACTCAAATACCTTGGCCACCTAATGAGATGGAAGGCACACTGGAAAGTTGAAAGATCTTCAGGAGATACTTCCATGCTAACGCCAAGAAAATAACATGGATGCACATTCATAAGGACTCAACTTGGACACCTTGAGAAATTTATGAATGCAAGGCAGTCCTAGAGGAGATCAACCCTGACTGCTCTTTAGAAGGCCAGATCCTGAAGATGAAACTCAAATACTTTGGCCACCTAATGAGAAGGAAGGACTCCCTGGAGAAGAGCCTCATGCTGGGAAAGATTGAGGGCAAAAGAAGAAGGGGACGGCAGAGAACGAAGGAGCTGGATGGAGTCACTGAAGCAGTCGGCGTGAGCTTAAATGAATGCTGGCTCTTTGGCTTTGAAACAGAGATGAGCACTGCTCCCCTAGAGTCAGGAACGGCTAGCACATATGTACGAGGGGAACCTTTACCTTTACCTTATATCTGCCATATGGAATGGCATGCAGAGCTTTCTGAGGGGTGTCCATGACTGATGAAACACTCTCCTGGAAGAAAGCTACAGTAGATAGACTCCACTGTCTCTAAATTGCAAATGGGACTTTTGTTTAAATGGCACTTTTGTTGTTCAGATGACTTTCACTTCACGAGACACTGTTTGGGTGTTGACGGTTGACCAACTTTTTGCATTAGGAATTCTCCTCCTGTTCTAACCCTGTTTTAAGAAGGAAAGGAGGAAACATGAACCAGGTGGACATTAGATGGGGTTGAAGAATTGCAAACAATAAATGATGGGGGGGGGGGGGTTGACCATTTTTGGAAAAGATTTTTTTTGAGAGCATGACCTGTTCTCAAGAAAATATCAAGCTATTCTCCAAAGCACCTGAGGGCAGGACAAGAAGCAATGGGTGGAAACTGCTCAAGGAGAGAAGCAGCTTAGAACTAAAGAGAAATTTCCTAACAGTGAGAACAATTAACCAGTGGAACAACTTGCCTCCAGAAGTTGTGAATGCTCCAACACTGGGAGTTTTTAAGAAGATGTTGGATAACCATTTGTCTGAAGTGGTGTAGGAATTTCCTGCCTAGGCAGGGGGTTGGACTAGAAGACCTCCAAGATCTCTTCCAACTCTGTTATGTTCTGTTCTGTTCCGTTCCGTTCCGTTCCGTTCCACTCCACTCCACTCCACTCCACTCCACTCCACTCCACTCCACTCCACTCCACTCCACTCTACTCTACCCTATTCTAAAATGATTCCCAGCTATCCAACAAGACTCTACAATAAGGCTTCCGTTTCTCAAATAATGGCACAGAGTAATATTGGATTATATGAAGAATCTACATGTTGGTCAGATGGTATATATATATATATATATATATATATATATATATATATATATATATATATATATATATATATATATATATGTAGGTCTTTGGTTATTCGGGTCTTCTCCCATGTAAAATTGGAAGTGTCTTGGCGACGTTTCGACGAAGTCTCATTCGTCATCTTCAGGCTGGTGTTCTCGGCTTCGTGCTTCCAGGAGCAATGTGAGATCGCAGCTGTCTCTTCCTTTTAACTGCTAGTGGGGGTGTGAGCTGATTGGGTGGGAACTTGGCTGTGTTCTGATTGGGTGGAGGTGTGTTCTGATTGGTTAGGGGCTCGGCTGTGCTCTGATTGGATGGGGGGTTGGTTGTGCTCTGATTGGCTGGGGGTGTGTTCTGTTTGGGTGGGGTCTTGGTTGTGCTCAGCTTAGTCTGAGTTGCAGGGGGATTTGAGCTGGTGAGCTGCGTTGTTGTTGTTTGGCTTCGTGTTTGTGGCCGTGCGAGCTCTTCATGGTGGGTGTCAGTCTGCTTCATGTATGGATTGGAGAGGTTTAAAGTGGCTAATGATGCAGCTGCAGTCTGGCTTCTGGTCCTTGGTCGTGGCTCATTATCAGTGTGGGTTTGAGTCTGCTTTCTGCGTGGATGTGTGGTGGTGACATCCTGTGTGGCTCTCGTGAGTGTGGGTCTGGTGTCATTCGTCGTGTTAGGGACCCGTTTGTCAATAAGGGCGGGTTTCCAAATGGCTGGTAGGCGGGAGGTATCGTCTCGTTTGTTCATGCTGTGTGGGCGTTTTTCTATCTCGATGGCTTCTCTGATTATTCTGTTGTTAAAGTGTTCAGTTTTGGCGATAGTTCTGGTCTTTTTAAAGTCAATATCATGTCCTGTGGCTTTAAGGTGTTGGACCAGGGAAGAAGTTGGTTCTTCTTTTCTGACTGAGTTCTTGTGTTCTTCTATGCGTGCACTTATTCGTCTGTTGGTTTGTCCGATGTATGTGGTGGGGCAGGCGGTGCATGGGATTTCATATACTCCTTGATTTTCTAACTCAATTTTGTCTTTGGGGTTCCTTAGGATGGTGGATATTTTTCGGTTTGTGCAGAATGCTGTCTTGATGTTATGTTTGTGGAGGATTTTGCTTATTCTGTCTGTGGTGCCTTTTATGTATGGGAGGAGGGCTTTGCCGTTTTCTTGTTCTGTGTCTTGGATTTTAGTGCGGGTTTCTTTTTGGATTAGGTTGGTGATCTTATTTCTTTGGAATCCATTGGATGTTAGTACGTTAGTGAGGGTGTGTAGTTCAGTTTTTAGGTGTTGTTCGTCAGCTAAGCGTTTTGTTCTGGAAATGAGTGTCTTGGCTACAGAGTTGATCTGGGCAGGGTGGTGGTGTGAGAGTGCGTGCAGATAGCGGTTTGTGTGTGTTTTCTTCTGGTAGATAGTGTGTCCTAGGGAGCCATTGGATTTTCTGTAGACTAAGACATCCAGGAAGGGAAGTTGGTTGTTCACTTCTGTTTCCATGGTGAACTGTATTTTGGGGTGTAGGCTGTTGAGGTGTGTGAGGAAGTTGTCCAGTTTTTCTTTCCCATGTGGCCAGATTATGAAGGTGTCGTCCACATATCTGAGCCAGAGTTTGGGTTTATGATCAGATTTTTCTAGAGCTTGGGTTTCAAAGTATTCCATATAGAGGTTGGCAATGACAGGTGAGAGGGGTGATCCCATGGGTGCTCCTTCTGTTTGTTTGTATTTCTGTCCATTATAGATGAAGTATGTGTTGGATAGGCAGTGGTTGGTCAGATCTAAGATGTGCTTGGGGGGGTTATATTTGTTTTGGATAACTGTCAAGGCTTCTTTGATTGGTACTTGGGTGAAGAGGGATATGACATCAAAGCTCACGAGTAGGTCACTGGGCTGTAAGTTTTGTTGCTTTATGATGTCTATGAACTGGAATGAGTTTTTTACGTATGAGGTGATGGATTCTGCATAGGGCTGTAGTTGTTTGGCGAGAAATTTGGCTAGGTTTTGTAGAGGTGAGCCTATGGAGCTGACTATGGGTCTAAGTGGGGTTCCTTCTTTGTGTATCTTGGGGAGACCATAAAGCTTAGGGCATCTGGATGATTTCTCTCTGGGTATGATTCTTTGCTGAATCTCTTCGCTGATGGGGGAGGCTTTTATTTTGGATCTGGTGGTTTTTTCCAGGTAGGTGGTGGGGTCTGTGTTTAGGGGTTTGTATATGGAGTCTTGGAGTAGGTTGTTTAATTTGATTTGGTAGTCAGATGAGTTCATAACCACCGTGGCATTGCCCTTGTCTGCTGGTAGGATTATTATGCTGGTGTCTTCTTTCAGGTTAAGTAGTGCTGTCTGTTCCTCTTTGGGTAAGTTACTTTTGGGTGGCTTGCTGGTGCAGAGGATGTTGGTGATTTCGAGTCTGATTCTGTTTGCATCGTCGGGGTTGATTTTGGTCAGGCTGGTTTCAACTCCGCATATAATGGTTTCAGTGGGGATGCTTTTGGGAGCGACTGCAAAGTTGAATCCTTTGGAAAGGACATTGGTTTCGGCTTTGGTGAGGATCTTATCTGAGATGTTATGCACTGTTTGTTTCATGTGTGGCTGTGAGGGTGGAGGGGATTGTTTCTGGCGTTCTTGTAGTCTTCGGAATTTGTTGGTGTGTGTGTCTGTCTTGAGGGTGGTCTGTGTTTCGGCTCTCCAGACGGCAAGTTGTTTGGATTTGTCCCAAAGTGCGGGGTGGATCTTGTTGCTGAGTTTGAGGTGAAGTGTGAGGAGATCCTTGTTGATTCGGTCTAGGAGGAATCTTTTTCTGTGGAGTTCATTTCTGATTAGGGCTAGTTCTGTTCTTTTCAGAATGCGTTTGGTGGCTGCAGAGTTGGAGTGGAATTTCAGTTGGAAGCCTGTGGGGATTAAATTTTGATCTCGACAGTTGCGTAGGAATGCAAGGTCACATAAAATGGAAGCTCTTTGGACTTCGAGTTTTTCATAGGTCCTGGACAGATGGTGGATATCCTCCCCGTAGAGGTGCGATATTTGTTTTCTCAGGTTTTCGCGGGTGTTTGTATGTAGGTCTTTGGTTATTCGGGTCTTCTCCCACGTAAAATTGGAAGTGTCTTGGCGACGTTTCCAATGGCTCCCTAGGACACACTATCTACCAGAAGAAAACACACACAAACCGCTATCTGCACGCACTCTCACACCACCACCCTGCCCAGATCAACTCTGTAGCCAAGACACTCATTTCCAGAACAAAACGCTTAGCTGACGAACAACACCTAAAAACTGAACTACACACCCTCACTAACGTACTAACATCCAATGGATTCCAAAGAAATAAGATCACCAACCTAATCCAAAAAGAAACCCGCACTAAAATCCAAGACACAGAACAAGAAAACGGCAAAGCCCTCCTCCCATACATAAAAGGCACCACAGACAGAATAAGCAAAATCCTCCACAAACATAACATCAAGACAGCATTCTGCACAAACCGAAAAATATCCACCATCCTAAGGAACCCCAAAGACAAAATTGAGTTAGAAAATCAAGGAGTATATGAAATCCCATGCACCGCCTGCCCCACCACATACATCGGACAAACCAACAGACGAATAAGTGCACGCATAGAAGAACACAAGAACTCAGTCAGAAAAGAAGAACCAACTTCTTCCCTGGTCCAACACCTTAAAGCCACAGGACATGATATTGACTTTAAAAAGACCAGAACTATCGCCAAAACTGAACACTTTAACAACAGAATAATCAGAGAAGCCATCGAGATAGAAAAACGCCCACACAGCATGAACAAACGAGACGATACCTCCCGCCTACCAGCCATTTGGAAACCCGCCCTTATTGACAAACGGGTCCCTAACACGACGAATGACACCAGACCCACACTCACGAGAGCCACACAGGATGTCACCACCACACATCCACGCAGAAAGCAGACTCAAACCCACACTGATAATGAGCCACGACCAAGGACCAGAAGCCAGACTGCAGCTGCATCATTAGCCACTTTAAACCTCTCCAATCCATACATGAAGCAGACTGACACCCACCATGAAGAGCTCGCACGGCCACAAACACGAAGCCAAACAACAACAACGCAGCTCACCAGCTCAAATCCCCCTGCAACTCAGACTAAGCTGAGCACAACCAAGACCCCACCCAAACAGAACACACCCCCAGCCAATCAGAGCACAACCAACCCCCCATCCAATCAGAGCACAGCCGAGCCCCTAACCAATCAGAACACACCTCCACCCAATCAGAACACAGCCAAGTTCCCACCCAATCAGCTCACACCCCCACTAGCAGTTAAAAGGAAGAGACAGCTGCGATCTCACATTGCTCCTGGAAGCACGAAGCCGAGAACACCAGCCTGAAGATGACGAATGAGACTTCGTCGAAACGTCGCCAAGACACTTCCAATTTTACGTGGGAGAAGACCCGAATAACCAAAGACCTACATACAAACACCCGCGAAAACCTGAGAAAACACATATATATATATATATATATATATATATATATATATATATATATATATATATATATATATATATATATATATATAAAATTTATAAGTATAAACTAAACAGAACAATGAAACGCATAAAACATAAAAACATATAAACATCCATTTCAATACATGTCCAGTTTGTCGCAACTATAATATACATGTCTCTTTGTATTTTGACTCTTCCTTATTTGGTCATTCCCTTTTATCTATCTAATATTGATCTTTGTTAACCTATGTCTGTTCTTTGTTTCCATCATATTATATTTGGTCATTTTATTTACTTCCTATTGCTTCATCTCTTTCCTATCTTTCAACCAACTATACCACTTTTCCCATACTAAGTAAAAGTCATGTTCTTCCCTATTTTGTAATTCCTTTGTGAGTCTATCTAATTCCGCACATTCCATAATTTTATTGATTACTTTATCTGGTGTTGGTACTCTTCCAGTGTTGCGCGTATAGTATTCGTGCTGCTGTTATCATATGTATAATTAAATAGGTTATTTCTTTTTCATAGTATCCATTCACTATGCCTAATAAGAAGCTTTTTTTTAAAAAAAAAATTGATTTATATGCCGCCCTTCTCCGGAGACTCAGGGCGGCTTACAATACGTTAAGCAATAGCCTTCATTCTTTTGTATATTTTATACAAAGTCAGCTTATTGCCCCCACAAACTGGGTCCTCATTTCACCCACCTTAGAAAGGATGGAAGGCTGAGTCAACCTTGAGCCTTGGAGAGATTTGAACCAGCAGAAATTGCAGGCAGCTGTGTTAATAACAGGGTGCATTAAACCACTGTACTATCAAGGCTCTGGTCTTAGTTCTATCTTTTGGTGTGTTATTTCCTCTATTTGTATTTTGATCCTTTGCCAATATTGTTTCGCCATTGGGCAGGTCCACCACATATGGTAATAGGTGCCTTTGTGGTGGTTGCATTTCCAACATGTTGATGGCATGCCGGGGAACATTCTTGCCAATCTGGCTGGTGGCAAGTGCCACCTATAAAACATTTTATAGAGATTTTCTTTATAGGATACAGACATTGTCATTTTATAATTTATTTTCCATAGTTTTTCCCATTTGTCTAATTGAATACTATAACCAAAATTTTTTGCCCAGGTTATCATATTTTCTTTCACTACCTCTTCTTCTAATTTATATCCTCGTAAATAACTGTAAATTTTTTTGATCAGTTTGTCCTGCATCCCTTGCAAAATTTTATCTAATTCTGTTTGACCTTTTTGAAATTCAAATTGAGCCAAATCTTTATTGTATCTTGATTTTATTTGTATATACGGCCACCAGTCAATGTCTGTACCCATCTCTTTTAGTTCTTGCCTCATTCTTAGTTCTCCCTGATTGTTTAACAGATCTTTATAAGTTTTCGTTTTGTTATAGTCCATGGCATTTGGATAGATGTGGGCTTCCATTGTTGACAACCACTCCGGGATTTTGTAATAATGTTCCTTTTTAATACTCTGCCATGTTTGGTATAATGTGTGTCTGATTGTATGTCTCTGAAAATATTCATGCCTTTTGTCTGTGCCCTCCCATAAGAAGGCATGCCATCCTCGCTGAAGATCAAATCCTTCCAAATTCAATAGTCTATGGTTTTTGAGTTCCATCCACTCCTTGAGCCAAATTAATGCTGATGCTTTGTAATATATTTCCCAATCGAGCAATGCCAATCCTCCTCTCTCTCTTGAGTCCTGTAGATGTTTTAGTTTAATTCTTGCCTTCTTTCCTTGTCATATGTAGTCTGCAATTAGTTTATTAAAGTCCTTGAAGAAGTTCTTCCCCGGTTTTATTGGAATCACTTGAAACAAGAATAGTATTTGAGGCAACACATTCATTTTAATGGAGGCGATCCTTCCCAAAAGAGATAGCTGTAACTTTTTCCAAATTTCTAAGTCTTTCTTAATTTGTTTTGTTAATTTATCATAATTATCTTCTTTAATTGATGAACTTTTATTGGTCAGCCATATCCTTAGGTATTTTACTCTTTTTGTCGTTTGTATGCCTAATTTCTCTTCTGATTGTTTTTCTTGTTGATTGGTAAGGTTCTTAGTCAATATTTTTGTTTTCTGTTTATTAATTTTGAGCCCAGCTACTCTCCCTTATTTCTCTATCTTGTCTAATAACTTGGTGCCGGTTGTTATTGGTTGTTCTGTAATGAATACAATATCATCAGTGTTAACGTGTTAGTTTCACTGTCTGGCAGAAGTATATTCTTTTTATCATATTTATGAATTTATCCCCAAATTTCATGGCTTCCAATTGTAGAGTGAGAAATTTCCAATTAAGATTGTCAAATGCCTTCTGGGCATCTAGAAAAATTAAGGCCGCTTGTTTATCTATGTTCAATTCATAATATTCTAATACGTCGATTATTAGTCTCATGTTATTTTTTAACTGTCTCTTTGGGATAAAGCCATTTTGGTCCGGGTGTATATAATCTTTAATTATTTTCTTGATTCTTTCTCTGATGATTGATGTAAATAATTTGTAATCCACATTCAGCAAAGATATAATTTTGAATCTGTGTGTGATCTGCTTCTTCTTTAGGTATTAGCGTAATGATAGCCTCTGTCGAAGAGTTTGGAATTTTGGCTTCCATAATTACATCATTAAATACTTCAAGCAGGATTTCATCTATTGAATGTTGGCAGTTCTTATAGAACTCTGCTGGTATTCCGTCCGGTCAGGAGTTTTATTTATTTTCTGTTTATTCCTCGCCTCAATAAGTTCTATCATTGAAATTGGCCTATCCAATAGGTCTCTATGTGTCTCTGTTAATTCTTTAATCTCAATTTCTCTTAAGTATTGTCTAATGTCTTTTTCCGAGGGTTCTTCCTGTTCATATAATTTTTGAAAAAATGCTCTCGCTATATTCTTTTTGTCCATATTCCTGTATTGTATCTTTCCAGTGTTGTCTTGTAATTGATGTATGGTCCATTTTTCCTTTTCTTTCTTCAATTTATATGCCAACCATCGGCCTGTCTTGTTAGCATGTTTGAAATAGTTTTGTTTCACTAATTTAGTTTTCCTAGCTATTTCTATTTGTGTTATCAGATTTATTTCATGTTTTATCAAACCTATTTTTTCCTTGACTTTTTTGTTTTGTGGTTCATTTTGTAGTTTGTATTCATGTTCTTTAAGTTCTTTGAACAATTTATCTCTTTTCTGCTGTTTATCTTTATTTTTCTTCGCTGAATATGCTATTGTCAGACCTCTTATGTAAGCTTTCGCTGTATCCCACAGATTTTGGAGAGAGGTTTGCTCTTTACAATTAATCTCAAAGAAAATTTTCATTTCTTTTTCTATCATTTGTATATAATCTTTCTCTTTTAAGATTTCAACATTCATCATCCATCTCTTTTTCTTTCGATATCCTTTCCAAATTATTTTTAGCGGGCTATGATCCGCCCATATGTTTGTCGATATTTCTATTTCTTCCAAATCTTTTCTAAGGTCTGTTGTCATCCAGG
Source organism: Arizona elegans (assembly GCA_022577455.1). Classification (NCBI taxonomy): domain Eukaryota; kingdom Metazoa; phylum Chordata; class Lepidosauria; order Squamata; family Colubridae; genus Arizona; species Arizona elegans. The sequence continues at coordinate 771,337 of JAKOOJ010000031.1, forward strand.
CCATGTCTATCCTGGACCAAGATAAATGTGGATTAGAATAAAACGTATACTGGTTTTTTTCCTTATTTATTTCTCTCCATGCATCTTGTAGACATAGCTCTTGTGCCATTTCCATAAAAGTGTCTGGCAGGATTTTTTTCCTAGTTTTATTTTTCTTGGTGCTCTTGTAATCTTTTTCAGTATCTAAAATTGCATTAAAGTCACCTACAAGGCAAATATTTTCATAATCCAAATCTTTTACTTTATTGTGTACCTTTTCATAGAAGGCCCGTTGGTTTTCATTTGGTGCGTAGATCGAAATCAATAATATCATTTTAGACTCTGTTTGTATTTCAATCATTAGGATTCTTCCCTCATCGTCTGCATAAATCTGTTTTGTTTTTAGATGCTTTAGATGTTTTAGATGTAAACCGCGATACCTCTTTTTTATCTGATAGTGAAGTATAAAGGTTTCCTAATCTTGTGTTTTCTAATATTTTTTGATGACCTTTTTTGATGTGAACTTCTTGTAGACTAATTATATCCATCTCCAGTTTATATAATTTAGCAAATGTTCGTGTTCTTTTAATTGGGGCGTTCAATCCATTTATATTTATCAAAATCATTTTTATTTCCTGTTCCATCTTCCTTCTTATTTATTAGTTGTCTTTTGTTTGTTTCTGTTCCTTGTTATCCATTGTGTTTCTCCCCTTGCTCCTTCTCTCTCCAATTTTTCTCTTTCCAGTTTCTCTCTTCCCTTTTGTTCCTCTTCCATTCCTTCTATAGGTTGTTCTTCCTGGCTCTTATTTTCCGACTCCTTTCTGGTTTCTTGCTCTTTTTCCATGACAAAATACTGATCAAAAAAATTTTGGGCTCCCTCTAGGTTGTCTATCCTCACTTTCTTATCTTGCCATGAGATCAAAATGCCATCTGGTAGTAACCAATGAAACATCACTTTATGCTTGTTTAGTTGTGATGTGAGAAGCTGTAGTTTTTCCTCTGGTCTCTCACACGTCTCGGGATTTGTTTTAGTGTTATTATTTCTTTCCCTTTGTGGTACATCGCCCCCTCCCTCATTTTTCTGTATATCTCTTCTTTTATTGTTTTCTTCATAAATCGGACATGTACCTCTTTTGGAAGTTTGTTCCTACGAGCATAATTAGTATGCACCCTGTAGATTTCGTCGATATCTCTTCTTATATCATTTTTATCTCTCTACAATGCTTCTGCGAAGATCTCCATCATAATCTCTCCCAGGTCTTCCTCTTTGGTCTCCGTTATATTCTGGAACCTTAAATAAAATGATGCTTTTTCCATTTCCAGAAATGTAAGTGAGTCTTCCGTCTCTCGGCTGCTTGTCAGCTGTTGATGTTCCAGCATTTCTACTTTTTTTAATTAGCTGTTCCATTTTAATTTCCATCTTTTGGATCCTTTGTTCATTCTTGACAATATTTTGTTGGATCTTTTCTATCTTGTCATCTATTTTCTGTATATTGTCATTTATCTTTCTCACATCAGATTTCAGATCATCATGATTTCGTCTTGTTTCCTCATGGTTGTTGGCAATCGTTTCCTGGGTCTTACTCATCGTTTCCTGTATCATTGCCAGAGCTAATTGGATATTATGTATGCTGGAAATGGAAGCTGTCTTGTCTTTTTCCATTCCTAACATTGTATCTATAGATCTCTGTTGAGCTGGAGAAGCCGTAGAGGATGACTGGGTTGGCGTTATTTTTTTGGTTGTTTTAGTTATGGTGGTTATACCAGTACTTGTCATGTTAATTCTTTTTAATAGGTTCTCCCAGAGTTTCATACAATTAAGCAGTCTTTTTGTTTTTCAATTTTGTTATTTTTGTTATTTTTGTCAATAATCAATAATAGTGTCTAGAGCCTATATCATATAAATCTTCCAAAATTAATTAATCTGTAATTTCTATATGTATTCTCAGCACTTAACACCCTAATGAATAGTTAAATATTTAAATATATCGATATAACTTATATATTCTTGTATATTCTAATGAGGAAATAGGAAGGATAAAGTAGAGGAGATAAGGGGGAAAACTTAGGATTTTAACACTTCATTAAATCTTAATATAGATAATAGAATAAAATAATCAATCTGTTAAGTCAAAACTATCACATCAAATATTACTGGTGTAAATATATAAATAAGGATTAAATATTTAGTCTTATTTTACTTAAATTATTCAGGTATTACTGTTCTCTTATAAATTCTATTAATCTTAATTAATTTCTAAACGATCCTTAATTAAGTAAATATCAATTATTCAGAGTTACACAATCACCAAAAAAATAATCAGAGTTTGCACTTACTAAAAGAATTAATCAAGCATAAATATAAAGTTGTTCAGCAATTACTATGTAATTCTTTTCCACTCTTACATGCAAAAAGTTTTTGTGGTAGGTTTCTTGTATTGCAAAGTCTTTAATGTCTCTCAGATTATAAGATTAATTTACACTTAATATACAATTCTATTTCTCTCTTATATATTAATCAAATCAATCAATCAATCTTATATATCTAGCAAGTTAAAACTATCAAATTCAATATTACTAACTTAAATTGTTTGTTTCTAATTATTTCTTAATTAATTATCCGTATAACAGATTAGATATCAATTAATCATGTGCCTCACAATCAAAAAGTATTAATTAATGATTATACTATTTTACAAGAATTAATCAGATGTATGTATATATATATATATAAGATTATTTTGAATTTAATATTCAAAACTTATATATTCCAACTTTTCTTACTTATATTAGAAATTATATATTTTACATTTAAATTTAAGTAATCCTAAACCTTATGCTATTTGGGCTATAATATTATATATTATATTTTATATTAAAACATTAAGTATTACATAAATAAACAAATAAATAGATAAAAGTACTTAAAATATTATTTTAAAAAAATTCAAATAAATTAAGTCTCTCAAACAATAAAATAAATTTCTTTTGTTGTATTAGGTTCCATAATTGAAGTCGTTGCAATCCTCACTTGGTTTTGTGTCTTTACAGTCGTTGGTGGCGTCAGTGTGATAGGAACCGAGGGGACAGCGCTCCGTTCCTAGGTCCCAATTTTCGGTCTGAAAGCTGAATTTTTTTAGCTCTATTGACCACGAAGAGGTCAATAGATAAAAGGGAAAATCCTGAGGACCTCGGGGGTATCAAAAATTGCCCCGAAGGTTCAAGGAAAGTCCCTTAATTCAGCCTGGAAAAAAAAACACCAACCTCTTGTCAGTTGGCCAGAATGCTGACAGTTGCTTTAAAAAAAGGGAAGCGAGGATTGAGCAAACAGCATCAATAAGAATAACTAATTACTCTTTTTTTTATTAAAAAAGTTTTTCAAATACAAATTTTCCCCCCTTTTCCCCCCCCCCCTCCCTAACCCCCCTCCCTCTCCCCTCCCCCTGTGGCTTCTTCAAAGTAAAACCCAAATTCATAACAGATTATATAATACTTTACCATCCCCTTGCTCCACCCCCCATACGCTGACCCTTTCTTTCTAATAATATTATTATATCCCCCTTATACTATACATTTCAAAATAACATTCTACTATAACATTATATAATAACTCCTAATTTAGCATAATAATATTATTATATCCCCCAGTTTAGCAATTTCTATCCATAATCTACTCTTTTTCTCCTCCCCCATACATATATCTCTTAAATCAAATCTTTTTTGTATATTAATATGACATTTCAAAGCAACCTTCCACTATAAAACTATATAATTGTATAATTGTATTTTAATATTTGTACTTGATGTTTTTACTTGGCTGTTCACCGCCCTGAGTCCTCAGGGAGAAGGGCGGTATATAAATTCAAAATAAATAAATAAATAAATCCTAATTTAACATTTATTCAACTCATAGTCTGCCCATTTCCTCCACCCCCATAGATATATCTCTTAACTCAAATCTTTTACATATATTCATGTCTAAACATAATATCCCTTTTCTTCAACTAAACAATCAATAAGCTAACCTATCTCCACCCACTTTCCTACAGGACTACCATACATAATAATTCTTAATATCTAATAAGAGTAATAACTAATTACTCTTATTCTGAAACATTTTAAATATTTAAAACATCGGATACATAACTAAAAACAGAAACTTCAAACTGATTGGCAAAGCACAATTGTTAAGAAGAAAAGGAGTGAAAATATAACTGAGGGAGTTAACGAGGCTAATTGAAGTGTGAGGGGGCGAAACTGACAGGCAAACGGAGCTGAGGCGATTTTGAGGGAAGCGCAACGGAGAGGTGTGGATTGGAAATAAAACACATAGTTATAGATTTAACAGACAGAAATTGGGAAATAGACAAAAGATTATTCATTTGGGGGAAAGGAATACAGATCCAAGTGTTGGACTTATTTAAAAGAAAGAAAGAAAGAAAGAAACGGAGGTGGTGCGGAGACCATAAAGAAGAGACGAAGAAGTAACTAGTTTCGGGAGTGACTGTGAGGGATTTAAAAACTTCGTAACGGTGGCAGAGCTTCAGTGAACAGATACTGTAACTATATTAGAGTATTAACTTGCAAATACATAAAAAAAAAAAAACATTGAGACTCTGGAAGAGGTGTTTAAAATATTTTTAGAAGGCAAATTGAAAGACTTTGGAAACAATTACAAGCTGAACGACTGCAAACCGTCCTGAGTCCCTTCTGGGAGAAGGGCGGTTTACAAATTAAATTAATAAAATAAAAATAAATAAATAAACCAGCACTCTTTTGAATTTCTCTCCAATTTTCTGTCCTGAAAGACATCACTTGGTGCAACCTAGATAAACAGCCGAGTTTGGAAATAAAAGATAGCCAAATCCCTTGATTTGGAGATCGGATTGTTTTTTCAGTCATCATCCAAAATGGATGTTTCAATCAAAGTTTTGCCTGATTCACATATCCCCCTTTTTTATAAAAAAATAAAAATAAAATAAAATTCTAATTTAGTTCCTCAGCCTCATAATGGGTAGATGGAACTGTGGTCCAATCTACTTTATTCCCTGTAAGATAGCTCTATTTAAAGCCTGTGTAAATCCTCATGTCACATCCACAAACATTTGAATCTGATTTAATTTCGTGGAAAAAAGATTGTTTCTAATCTTGTCGAGTTATTCAGATTCCCTCTGATTTCGCTCTTCCAGCAGCGCTTTGGGTCTGGAAAGCATTAATAGACCCCGTGACATTTGTAATAAGTGTGACTTTTGCAAAACAACACTGCTGTTTGCAGAAAGGAATACCAAATACAAAAAGGGGGTTTTATCACTGAGCTGCCGTTTCGGGATTTCTGGATTACGTCGTTGTCTTCCTTTTCACATACAAATTAATTAATTAAACCTTTTTGACATTTTTGCAAGGTTGGCATGATAATAAACCGATATCAGCTGTCTGGTAATCCTCATTGCAGTTAACTTGAAGAATAGCCAATAGACGGCTGGGCTCAGAGGTGGGATTAAAAAATATTAGCAATCAGTTCTCTGCCCAGCTGCTGGGTGGGTGTGGCCATGGTGGGTGTGGCCTACTCGGCCTCCTGCACCATGGCAGGGGGGTGTTTTGACCCTCCCCAGGCTCCGGAGGCTTTCCTCGAGCCTCCATGAGGACGAAAATGGCCTCCCCAGGCTCCAGGGGCCCTCTGGAGCCAGAAATGGGCCCTTTTCCAGACTTCTGGAACTTCCAGGAGGCCCATTATTTTGCCCTCCCAGAGACTCTCTGCGTGCGCTACACTTACCTGGCATCCGAAACGGGCCGCGTGGAGACTCCTGGGAGGGGAGGGGCCAGTCCTTGCAACTACCAGTTCAGCGAACCAGATGTAAAATTAGCATCTGGTTCGCCTGAACTGGACCAAATCAGCTGAATCCCACCCCTGGCTTTGCTGTGAACAAGAACCAGGGAAGACAACTACAGATATTAAATGGCTTGCTATGATTTTAGGATCTTGAAAGAAAAAGAAAAACAGGATTCTTTTCCCTCAGTGACTTGTTTTGATTATTTCTTTTCCCAAGCATCAAATTCTTCTTGCCCTTGCTTGTCTAAAATGCTTAAGCTTTACCATCATGATTAGTGCTTCGAGTAAATTTGGAAGAGATTTGAACATAAGAAGATCAGAGAATAAATTAACAGTTCTACTTTCCCCCTTCTCTTGCAGGTACCTGCTAGAAACTAACCCTTTACTCAGCGGAGATATGTCATAGATAACGGATTAAAAATACCATGAGTCACGTTTTGGACTGCTGAAATGATCACACCTTTGTCTCTCTAAAACGGTCATTAATAGGCTGGTTTTGTGACGGAGTTATTCTGGAAAGAGTGCAGAGAAGATCACCAAAGAGCCTGGTGGCGCAGCAGACTAATAGCCTGTTATTAACATTCAGCTGCCTGCAATTACTGCAAGTTCGAATCTCCCCAGGCTCAAAGTTGACTCAGCCTTCCATCCTTTCTAAGGTAGGTAAATTGAGGACCCAGTTTGTGGGGGCAATAAGCTGACTTTGTATAAATATACAAAAGTATGAAGGCTATTGCTTAACGGACTGTAAGCCGCCCTGAGTCTCCGGAGAAGGGTGGCATATAAATCAAATTTTTTTTTTTAAAAAAAAGAGGATTAGGGGCTGGAGGTTAAAACAGTTACAGGAATGGGGTATGTCTAGTCTAATGAAAAGAAGGACTAGAGGGGACACAATAGCACCGTTCCAATATTTGAGGGGCTCCTACAAAGACGAGGGAGTCAACCTATTCTCCAAAGCACCTGAAGGCAGGACAAAAAGCAATGTTCCCCAAACATGACAAACTCTCTGAAGCAAAGTCAAAAGATTCCTTTAATTAGGAATTCTGGCAGCCCTGGCAAAAAGTTTCTCTCTCACTGCAGGCTAACAAGTCCGTCCATCCGGAAGATGAATAGTTGTCTGCCACATCTATTCATCTACGCCCCCTGCCCTTTATCCCCAGAGCGAGGGTGGGGCTTCTCTAGCAGCGGTGGCCCTTCCATCCCAAGGACCGGCTCATAGATTTCCACTGCTCTCCTCTCCTCTGCCTTCTGCACATCTATGCATCGGGCTCTGGACCCAGCTGTTCCCCCTCTTCCTCATCAGCCATTTCCAGACCTGGGAACTGTTGAATCTCCATCTGAGGGATTGTCAAGTTTCCGAAAGATGCCTTAATTAATTCATGAGCCATGATCCAAACTTCAAAGGAAATATAGTCATTTGATTAGGAGCAACATTCCGGCAATACTCGGATGCAGTTAGGACTGATCCTATGTAGATTTACGTTCCCCTATGACCCTGTCTCTCCCCTCCTCTCTGGCCATGTCATAAATCACATTCTCCAATTAACCACTTTGGCTGGCTGTGAAACCTAACACCCTCCTTCTGATTGCGGTCAGAAAGAATGTATGGAATTCACTCCCTCCTGCTCATGGCAACTTGAAAGCTTTGCAAGTTGACAGGGATGATGGACAGCCCTCTGTCTCTATCTCTGCCAGCTCCATTCCCTCTTCCCCCTTGGAGCTCTCATGTTGTCTTGATGCTGACCCTGACTTCCATACCTCCTTCTCCTCTGATTTGGCTGTTTGAGAGGCTGGCGGCCAACAAGCCACAACACAATGGTTGGAAACTAACCAAGGAGAGAAGCAACCTAGAACTAAGGAGAAATTTCCTAACAGTGAGAGCAGTCAACCAATGGAATAACTTGCCTTCAAAAGTTGTGAGGTGCTCCATCACTGAAGGCTTTCAAGAAGAGACTGGATAACCATTTGTCTGAAATAATATAGGGTCTCCTGCTCGAACAGGGGGCTGGACTAGAAGACCTCTGAGGTCCCTTCCAACTCTATCGCTCTACATTCTATGTTCTAAAACAACATGGTAACAGGAAGGCCAACTGAGCATGATCCAAAAATAAATGAAGAAATCACACATCTCAACAAGCCAGGATTTCTTTAATTGGTCACACTAAGCCACAATGGGTTAGGTTTATGAATCATAACCCATAATGTGCAACCTCTTTCAAGCCAACTTACAATTGGATCTTAGGTTAGCAGAATAAAAAAAATAAAAAAAAAATCATCCAGACAGATTGAAACACAAAATTGCCAGAGTGCCACACTTGAGTTACATTAATTTAAGTTCCAATCAAATTTGAATTGAATTTTTTTCCCCCGGTTTTAATGAGACCCTGATTATGTAAGAATGACCCCTGTTGTGTAACACTTAAATATTATTTAATGGCTTCCTGTTTAATCATGTCCAAAAAACCCCACAAAACATTAGCAAGTTTTGGAAGGTCTGCAGGGATGGAACTGATGGTTGATCTGAGCAGTGACGCTGCTGCCATTAATAATGAACGACCATTTATGTGCAATTATGAATGATAATGTCTGGATTCACTTGAGACGGGGAGTCCAAATCAAACAAGCATCCTAACATTTAGCAGCAAATGAACTCAGAATTCAGCCAGATGCTCCAAGAAAGGCTTGGCCAACATATAAATGTTGGGTAGACAGATGTTGCTTCAGTAATTTCTTTGATGGACATGCTGTATTGCCCCGATATTAGAAGTTATGAATTTCTAATTGTCTGGATTTGCACAACATAATATAAACTAGGTTCGTAAAGAACTCAGCGGAGGAGTGGTGCGGTGGCCTAGAGGTAGAGCTCTCGCCTCACAATCAGGAGGCTGTTGAGTTCGATCCTAGATAGAGGCAGATATTCCTCTCTCTGGGGGACGTTGAGATTATATCTGCTGAATAGAAATCTGCATTGGCGACCTAGAAGGGCATCCAGCCAGTAAACACTCAGCTCCATTCAGTTGCCCAGACTCCACTCCGCAAGGAATTATGGGGTCGTTAAAAGAAGATGATTATGCAGTGAAACTGAGTGGTGCGGTGGCCTAGAAGTGGAGCTCTCACCTCACCATCAGGAGGCTGTGTGTTCGATCCTAGGTAGAGGCAGATATTTCTCTCTCTGGGGCACGTTGAGACTATATCTGCTGAATAGAACTCTGCATTGGCGACCTGGAAAGGCATCCGGCCAGTAAACCCTCAGCTCCATTCAGTTGCCCAGACTCCATTAAAACAAGATGATGAGTTAGGAACTCAGCAGATCCATTTACCCAAACTAGTAAAGTCTGGTCATTTTAAACTTTGCTTAGAGGTAGTTTTTTTTTTTTTTAAATAAGTTTTATTTAAAAAAAAATTCTTTCATCATACATATTTTATGAACAGAGTGTAAACTGGGTCACATTTTATAAATCTTAAAGGTAGGGTGGTTTTTCTTTTTCTTTTTCTTTTCTTTTCTTTTTTTTTTTTTGTAATTTTTTTTATTTTTTCAAACATAAACATTTTTCCCCCCCCAAGAACAAAGTCTTGGTCCAGTCACAAATGGTTATACTAGTTTGACAAATGAAGACAGATATTTTCCAACATCTTAATTTAAATCTTTCTATTATCTCATCATACATCTTAATTTCCTACTAAAGCAACGCTTATTTTTATTTTCAATTATAAATTCAATTATAAATCAAAATTCAACACCGCTCTGTCTAAATTTTTCTCCGTTGCTCCTTTCAACATCAATATTAAACACAAAAACAGTCTAATCTGTTAATCTATATATTTACCTTACAATTTTATCACCACAAATCTTAATTTCCGAGTGTATACAACTCAAATTTTATTCAATTTATTAATCAAAATTTCTTTTCTATTTTTCTCGTTTTCTAGACCCAATTCATCCAATCTTAAAGGTAGTTTTGTCGTTTGTGATTATATTGTAGAAATCTCCTGCTGACGCAACTAATTGTTCAAATCTCAGAAAAACAGTTCTATTTAGTAACCCCGTTAAACTTATTATACAAATTCAGCTTCTCTGTATATTGATAGTGCATATCCTAACTTTGTTATCTTTACTTTGTTCTTTACAACTATGACAATATTTTGATTGTTCAGTTTCAGAGCAAAACCCACATCAAAAGCTTAATCTCTCTCTCTTACGCTCTCACGCTCTCTTTCTTTTTTTCTTTTTTCTTTTTTGGAATTCAACCTCATGTAGGTGGCAGATGGGGGTGAAAACTGCTCCAGCTAAGGAGATGACTAATTTGATGTAGGTTGTGTGAAATAGATATGTATATATTTATTAAAAAAAAAAAAAAACCACACACATTCAGATCAAAACGTTAACATTTTAAATATGCCAGTTGGAGAAGAGTGGAGGAAGGTGGTGTAATTTCAGTTCTGAAATGCTAATTACATTTTTAAGGGGTGGGGGGGGCGGGGAAATGTCTTCTAAAATGTCAAAATGCAACATTAAGGAAAAGCTTTCTGGTACAGTGGGTTGAGTACACGCAATGTTGTTGAATTGTTATCTCACCTCCTCTTACTCTGCTCTGCATATCTCGGTCTTAGGCTTCCCGAGTGAATTGGGAACCAACATGTCATGATCGGTGATTTCTGAGCTTAAAAACTCCCCATTTCCTGAAAATTCAGGAGATTCTTCTCTTCTCTTTCCTTCCTTCCTTCCTTCCCTCCTTCTCTTCTCTTCTCTTCTCTTCTCTTCTCTTCTCTTCTCTTTCCATCCTTCCCTTCTTCTCTCTCCTCTCCTCTCCTTTTTCCATCCTTCCTTTCCCTTCTTCTCTCCTCTCCTCTTTCCATTCTTTCTTCTCTTCTCTTCTCTTCTCTTCTCTTCTCTTCTCTTCTCTTCTCTTCTCTCCTCTCCTCTCCTCTCCTCTCCTCTCCTCTCCTCTCCTCTCCTCCTTTCCCTTCCCTTCCCTTCCCTTCTCTATCATTTCCCTTTCCCATCCCTCCCTCCCCTCTTTCTCTCTCATTCTCAGAGCAATTTTAATGCATTTTGATGATGAGTTGGCACTTCCAAAATTGAATCACTGCAGAAGAAAATGCTACTGAGCAATGTTCCCTCGATGTGTCATCCCATGGGATTGACTGGAAGTGGGCGAAGCTAAGTAGGCCGAAGAAATACTTTCTTTCTTTCTTCCTAATTTTCCATCATTTCCCCACCCCCCTCCATTTCTTCCCACTCAGAGAAAGACCCCGGGAAGAATTTCCCATCTGATGTCTTCTCTTGAAATTTGGTTGGAAACTAAGATGTTTCAGATGGAGGGATGAGGGCACAACTGGGTGCCCAAATACAAGGGCGCTCATGCCTACCCCTCTGAGGATATTTGGAGGGGAGGGGAGAGGAGAGGAGAGGAGAGGAGAGGAGAGGAGAGGAGAGGAGAGGAGAGGAGAGAAGAGAAGAGAAGAGAAGAGAAGAGAAGAGAAGAGAAGAGAAGAGAAGAGAAGAAGGGTAGGGAAGGGAGTGGAAGAGAAGAAGAGAAGAGAAGAGAAGAGAAGAGAAGAGAAGAGAAGAGAAGAGAAGAGAAGAGAAGAGAAGAGAAGAGAAGAGAAGAGAAGAGAAAAGAAGAAGGGAAGGATGGAAAGAGGAGAGGAGAGGAGGGGGGAGAGAAGAGAAGGAGAAAAGGAAGGAGAAAGACGAGAAGAAAGGCAAATGCCACCTCTGACTGGCCCCCGCCCTTGCCCACCTGCTTGCTACTCGCCTCACCCTGCCCATCTTTTCTGCTGGTTCTGTGGGTGTGGCTTGGTGGGCATGGCTTGGTGGTGGTGTGGCCAGCTCAATGTCACCCACAGCAAGGTGCTGTCCCATGCGCACATGCGCGCTGGATCTGAGCTAGGGCAATGCTCACGTGTCCACGGATATGGCTCCATGTGCCACTTGTGGCACGCATGCCATAGGTTCGCCATCACGGCCCTACACCATTTCTGACAGATGGCACTCCAGAGGGATGAAGCTCCTGCAACTTCTGAAGGCGACTTCTGTTCCATGGGTTGACTGTTCTCCCTGTCAGAAAATTTCTCCTTGTTTCTAGGTTGGCTCTCTCCTTGATCAGTTTCCATCCATTATTCCTTTTTTCTGGGGCCATCCGCATGTACTGTATATGTCATCTAAGCTTCCTGGTCAACCCAACATTCTTTCCAACTCTTGCCGTTCTGGGTTTTCTGATTTTTTTTTGCATTGGTCCCAGGAAGGAACTGCGAGCAACAAGGGTATATCTGATCCTTTTTCTTTTTTTTTTTTTAAATTATTTATCGCAAATTGTCCTTCTATCCAATTTTCAATGTCGGTCGCGAAACATCACAGCAGCCTGTTTGTGCAGTTAGCGCCGGATCAAACCTTTCTCTATTGCTGCTATCACACGGACACACAGGGACACGCTCGCTCGCTCACCCACCCCCCTTCCAATACCCAACTGAGATCAGGCCCAAATTATTCACATTATCCTGCCTGGGTTGGAGACGAGAATGTTCAATTTCTCCAGCAGAGCCATTTTTAGAAAATTGGAAATTTACTGCGGGGCTGCTTGGCTGTATTATTTGTGTTCTTTTAAAAATTGATTAAAATTAATGAAAACAAACAGATGGGAGGGGGAGTCTTGTCAAAACCAAAGACATTGTTTGTTGTTGCTTTGGAGTAGGTTTTGGGAGGGGGAGGGAGAGGGAGGGAGAGGGAAGGAGCTAACTTGCACACACTCCAGGAATCTGATAGTTTGCTTCTCTCCTTGGCTGGTGTTTTTTCTTCCCCCCCCCCCTTCCTCCCCTTCTCTTTCTCCAAGCAATTAACTATTTTCTTAATTGTTTCTGTTTCTATTTAAAATATGCCATGCCAGCGTCACAGCGGGAGTAAGTATTATTCTCCGGGAAAAAGGGAGCAGGAGGTTTTTTGGCAAAATGCATTTAACATTTGCAAGAGAATAATTGGGCACGATGGAGGTGTAGAGGGGGCCGCGGTCCGTAGAATGCTTCATTTATTGAAGGGGGAAAAAAAAAGTATCTAACAGTCATGTCTTCGCATGATGCAGAAGCTAATTTAGTCCGTGAGCATTTTCAAAAAAGGCATTTAATCCTTTGAGTGGAACCATCTGTACGTACATCATTAGAGACTGAATCAAGGGTGAAATGCTACCGGTTTGCACCGGTTCGCGTGAATCGGTAGTAAAAAAAAATGCTACCAGTTCGTCTGAACTGTTATTTCCGACAATCAGCTGTGCCGCACGATTTATATTCACTAGTAAGCTGAAAATCCTGCTATCTACTGAATCTAAATCATGCCGCACAGCTGTTCCCCACCCCCCGCTGTTCTACTTACCTTCTTAAGCCTTCTTTTTCCATGTGCATGTGGACATGCCACATGTGTTTGGCGTGCACCGTGCATGCGTGTGCAGCAAGCGAGTGGCAAACTACAGAGGATTTCACCACTGGCCTGAATCTTTTAATAAGAAGATGTAAGTTCTCTTAGATCATCCTCAACTTAGGGAAAGTCACTGGGAAGTTTTCCTCTGATTAATTCCGAAGACGGCAGCAGCTTGAATCTTTTGATATGGGGATATAAGGTCTCTTGGATCATCCATTACTTGGTAGAGGAGAGGATCAACTCTATGGTACCTGCAGTATTGGTGTAGGAGATGACCTACCTGAGCTCGAGGGAGGGGGCAAATGCATCAAGAGTCACGAGTCCCTGGTACCCGCAAGAGATCTAAGTCCAGCCACCTTGAAGGCCTTTCTTATCTCCCGCTCATTTCCCTTAACTGTTAGTTGGCCAGGTTCTTGTAGAGAGCTTAAGTTTGCAATAAATCTTTATACTCATTTTTGAACTCCCTGAATCTCCAGAGTTCCCCGGCGCTTGACAGGTGGCTTTGTTTTTACATATACCATCTTTGAGTTTTTCCGCCCACTATCCCTTGCAGACACCCCTGGTTGTGAGATGCACAGAGCCATGATTATTTTCCCACGGTCTGGATGTTTCCAGAAGTGCTTTTTTTCCCGAGGCAACTGGACTTTCTTTGTTTTTCCTTGAAGACGTTTCACTTCTCATCAGAGGTGGCATTCAGCCGGTTCGTACCAGTTTGGGTGAATCGGTTGCGGAGATCGCAGGTGGGCCTGCCCACCTGCCCTGGCTCTATGCCATCCCATTTAGGCATGTTTTCGAGGCCAGATGCATGCACGGAAGGCATGCGTGGGGCAAACTGGTAGTAAGAATATTGGAAACCCACTGCTTCTTCTCATCCAAGAAGCTTCTTCAGTTCAAAGAAAAAGCACCTGAATGATTGAGAACTTCCATTAGATACCTGCAATCTGGATGTCATCAGCTTCCCAGTCTCAGTGCACCCAGTCTCTTTGCTGCATTTCTGCTTAAATTGGTATTGAGAATAAAAGATAAAGAAGAGCCAATGTATTTCAGGACATGGGATAAATTTAACATTGGTTAGAAAGGAAATATGAATAAGGCTATGGAGATAAAATAGATAGAGAAAAGATGGGAGAAAATAATCAGAAGAATAGAAACCCAGATGTAAAGGGAGAAAGGGGCTGGGGTTAAAAGGGAAAATCTGAGATTATTATAAAAATGTACACAAATGATGGACTAGATTATTATTATTATTATTATTATTATTATTATTATTATTATTATTATTATTATTATTAAATAAGAAATTGAAATGAGAATAGAGATAAATAGAAAATCAGAGCTGCTCGCTCGAATACCATTCTAGATTGAACTGAAAAGGGAAACAAGAAGAGAGAGGGGAAGAGTAGAGAGAGAGAAAGGGAGAAGAGAGGAGAGGGAGAGAGAGAGAGAGAGAGAGAAGAAAGGGAAAAGGAGAGGAAGAAAAGGGAGGGGAAAGAAGGTAGGAGAGAAGGTTAGAAGAATGGGGGAAGTAGGAAAGAGAAGGAGAAGAAGAATGAGAAAGAAAGTAGGGAGAGACAGAGGAAGGAAGAGAAGGGGAGGAGTAGAAGAAAGCTTGTGGCAAAATAAAGAAGGGTAAATGGTAAAAGAGCAGCCCCAAACAATTAAAAATGAAAGTTAAAAGATAAGATGAATGAAAAATGGTGGATGAATGACTGTACGTGTAAATATGTTTTCTGCTTCCCAATTGAAGCAGATGCCTCCGACAAGGAGCAGAATTACACAGTCAAGTGCTTTCCAAATGAGTGTGGCTCAGTTGTTTAAGTTTGCCCACCTGGAGTGAAAAAGAAGCCTCCAGCTTCTGAAAATTGCCAACTTCTCCATGAGTCAGCTGGATGTCCTGGAGCACTCACAGCCCAAACAATATTTCCCAATATCTCGTGGTTGTGTGCACCATCTGGTACTTTGATACGGAGATGTTGGCGCGAGCGGAATAAGCAATATTTCCAGAATTAACATGGTGTTTTTTTATAAATACCGAGGACTTTTCCAAGCAGCCTTATGACAATGAGCCGTGGTGGAGCAGTGGTGAGAATGCAGTACTGCAAGCGACTTCTGCTGACTGCCAGGAGTTTGATCCTGTCCGGCTCAAAGTTGACTCATCCTTCCTTTCCATCCTTCCGAGGTCGGTAAAATGAGGACCCAGGTTGTTGGGAGCAATAGGCTGATTCTGTAAACTGCTGTAAAAGCACTGTGAAGCAGTATATACCGTATTTTTCAGTGTATAAGACCCACCTTAGTTTTTGAGAAGGAAATTAAGAAAAAAGCTGATTGGCGGGTGGATCGGCCTCCCGGAATACCCCCAATCAGCTGTTCCTAGAGGTGAATTTTAGCAACAGATTCATTGGTTGTGAGCTCTGTGCCTTGCTTCCTTTTTAGAAACGGAGTTTCAGAGGCTTTTTTTTTTTTTCTGAAGCTCTGTTTCAGAGGCTTTTTTTCTGAAGCTTCATTTCTGAGACTTTTTTCAGCCTCTGAAACCTCCTTTTGAGAGGCTGGGTGGGGCTATATTCAGAGTATAAGATTTTCACCCTCTTTTTTTGGGGGGAAAAGGTGCTTCTTATACTCCGAAAAATACAGTAAGTCTAAACGCCATTGCATTTGCTATTAGAATTGTGTTAGTGGCACAGTTTAAATTCCTTTCTCCTTTGCTGTAAGGAAGCATAGGATTCTGGAGAAACGTTGCACCAAGTTCATTGCCACAGAGATGGGTGATCTGCGAATAACAGAATAACAGAGTTGGAAGGGATCTTGGAGATCTTGGGTACCCTGAACCATTTCAGATAAATGGCTGTGTAATCTCTTCTTCTGGGACGCGGTGGCTCAGTGGCTAAGATACTGAGCTTGTCGATTGAAAGGTCGGCAGTTCAGCAGTTCAAATCCTTAGTGCCGCCTAATGTGAGCTCCCGTTACTTGTCCCAGCTTCTGCCAACCTAGCAGTTCGAAAGAATGTAAAAAATGCAAGTCGAAAAATAGGGAAGGTAAGAGCGTTCCGTGCGCCTTTGGCTTTGAGTCATGCCGGCCATACAACGAAGGAGACATCTTCAGACAGCGCTGGCTCTTCAGCTTTGAAACGGAGATGAGCACCGCTCCCTAGAGTCGGGAACGACTAGCACATATGTGCAAGGGGAACCTTTACCTTTACCTAAACTCTTCTTAAAAACCTCCAGTGTTGGCGCATCCACAACTTCTGGACGCAAGTCGTTCCACTGATTAATTGTTCTCACCGTCAGGAAGTTTCTCCTTAGTTCCAGGTTGCTTCTTTCCTGGATCCGTTTCCATCCATTGTTTCTTGTCTTGATTTCAGGGGCTTTGGAAAATAGGTTGAAAAACCCCCCTCCTCTTTGTGATAGCTACTTCTCAAATACTGGAATACTGCTATGAAGGTAATGCACCTGGTATAACAAACACCATTAATTCACCACTTCAGACTGTTTGAAGAGAGAGCATCAAACAACTCAATTGTCATTTCTGCTTCCTCCCTCCTCCCCCCCCCGTCTTCTTTTCTTTCTTTCTTTCTCACCCTCGTTTCTTCTCTTTTGGTGTCTTGAGAAATGGCCAGCCAGCAGATCCACGCTGAACGACTGTGATGCCGCTAAATTAGCATATATATTGTTTGTCCTGCTTTAAATTTATAGCAAACAGCAATATTTTACACTCCAGTAAAGTTAATAAATGAAGCTTTGGGCTATAAAAATTTCATGTTCTTTTGTGCAAAGGTCAATTATAAATAGTTAAGCACATATTCATCCGGATGCTTTAGGCTCGTCAGTGGGACGGATGAAATATTTTCTAGCCGATTTTGCACCAACCTGGGAGAATACAGTGGTTTTTATAGCTTTGGTGACAGTCATTGCTTATCTTCTACCTGGAAGAAAAGCAGCTTATTGGGGTAGAACCTTAATCATCTTCCCTGGGGATACAGGCGTAGCTGATTTCTCTGATCTATGGACCATAAACAAATATAGACATCAGAAGCGATGTCATTATCTCAACCGCCGCTCAGGTTCTCATGTTGCAAAATTATCCAGGGTTTTGTTTTTTTTTTGGGGGGGGGGGGTTTCATCTCAGCTGAAAAAGAAGAGAAGGTTCAATGGGAAAATTCTTAGGTGGGACACATCTCTATGGAGATTCTCCTCACACCTAATGCAGCTTTTCTTATTTCCTCCTGAGATTCTGCTAGAAACTAGAGAAGGCAAATATAGGACACTGGAAGAAGAGTTGCAGATGGTGCTAGCTAAATGATCCCCTCGTGCACAGTTTGAAGGACTTTGTCTATGGAGATTCTCAGTCATCTAGGTCAGCGCGGTCACCAACTGGCGGTCCGTGGACCACTGGTGGTCCGTGAGAAAATTTTGGTGGTCCGCAGAAAAATTATTTGCATTTTTTATATTGCACTGAATCAGGGGTCCTCAAACTACGACCCCTGGGCCAGATACGTGCAATGAACATTTGTGTTGCTGCAGAGAGTCTCCCCCTTCTTGTAAGGGTCGGAGGGGGGCAGAAATTCTGACTTGGGGTCTGCTTCAGCCTCCTGGTGTGGGGCTTTGGGCGAAGGCTGGAGGGAAGCACTGCTGGTGGTGAAGAGTCAGAGAACCTTGTTCCAGTGGGACTGCATCATGGCCTGGAACTGGCTGACCATCACAGTCCATGGAGCCTCCAGGCGCTGGTACCTGGCCTTGCACTCCCGCAGGTCTTCCCTCTGCTTGGAAAGCCTATGCTCAAAGTCCTCAGTGAGATGCTTCTGCTGAGCCTCCTTCTAGGCCAGATCCAATTTGAACTGAACCAGCTGTTTTGCCAACTGTGGTCATGTGACTGGGTGGGCGTGGTCAACTCGATGTCACTCACGTTGAAGGGCACCTCGTCAGCCTCTACTTGCCCCTCCCCTCCCAGCCATTCCTTGCCTACCCTCCAGGCTCCAACAAGAAGCAGTTGTTGGAGCTAAGCAGCCACCACGAGAAAGAGTGATTTAGTGCAATATAAAAAAATGCAAATAATTTTTCTGCGGACCACCAAAATTTTCTCATGGACTACCAATGGTCCACAAGCTGGACCAAGTTATGTTCCAAACCAATGAGAATTACAAGCGCTGACAAATTTTGCAGCTCCGCGGTAAACAGAACGAAGGTGGGACACAGGCCAAAGGAAAAGTGGAATTTGAACCTGGCCTCAAACATATGGCGTGGTCCTCAACTATTACTGGCT
>JAKOOJ010000031.1:794809-837309 GCA_022577455.1 Arizona elegans
TGCTCTTCTCTGCACTCTTTCTAGAGTCTCCACATCTTTTTTTACATCATGGTGACCAAAACTGAATGCATGGATGGAAACCAATCAAGAAGAGATTCAACCCAGAAATAAAGAGAAATTTTCTGACAATAAGAGCAATCAACCACCTTGCCTTCAGAAGTTGTAAGAGCTCCCTCCCTTGAAGCTTTCAAGAAGAGACTCTACTGCCATCTGTCAACAATGGTGTAGGGTCTCCTGCTTGGGCGGGGGGTTGGACTAGATGACCTACAAAGTCCCTTCCAACATTGTTAATCTGAATCTGAATTGTGAAAAGAAGGACAAGGGGTCTTCCAATATCTAAGAGGCCACTACCAAGAAGAGGGAATCAACCTATTCTCCAAAGCACTTGAAGGCAGGATAAGAAGCAACAGGTGGAAGCTAACCAAGGAGAGAAGCAACCTAGAACTGAGGAGAAATTTCCTGACAGTGAAAACAATTAACCAGTGGAACGACTTGCCTCCAGAAGTTGTAGGTGCTCCAACACTGGAGGCTTTTAGGAAGAGATTGGAGAGTCAGTTGTCTGAAATGGTTTAGGGCTTCCTCCTTGAGCAGAGGGTTGGAGTAAAAGACCTCCAACCCTGTGATCCGGTTAAAGGAGAAGAAGCAAAACCTTGACAGAGTTCCAAGAAAAATGCCATTTCGGCTCAATTCTCATTACCCGTGGAAGTACTTATTTCATGCAAGAAGCTATATTTAAAAAATATACTCTCCCCCTTTGTTCATTTATAAAGTGTCCTTGGCTTTTAAAAATCCGTTGCATTCAATAACAATGCACATCCCGGGAGCTAATAGCTAGGATGGAACACTAGACAAAGGTGAAGGGAAACTGCGATTCCAGGGCCTTGAAGACTGATGGAGTTTGCTGCTATGCAATTAATCAGTAAAAGCAAAAGAGAGAATACATTGGAGGGATTGTTTTTGAATGAAAGGCAAACGCACTGCGCCACATACTTCATCTCCATTCCAGAAGTGGGAGATAGTTTCGTTCTCATTGACTCTTCCTACAGAGATAAAATCTTTGAAAAGGATGGTAGAATGAAGAGGGCCAGTTCTCAAACGAAACCTTGTTTGGAAACCACAGAAAGTCCGTCGGTGGAATTATTCATCGTATTTATTATTTTTCACCCAATGGGGAAAAAAAAAACCTGCTTTGGTAGACTTGACACATTGTTCAAAAAAAAAAAAGGTGCTTTTTGAAAAAAAGCAACTGGACTTTGTTTCTCCGCGAAGACGTTTCGCTTCTTCAGTTCTATGTCGGTTTTTGGGTCAGAACTGAAAAAGCTTCTTGGATGAGAAGCAAAACATCTTCAAGGAGAAACAAAAGAAATAGATAAACCTCCAAGTGACCTCAACGACTCTCTGAAAGGATGCAAAGGACCAGCTGTCTGCAAGGAGTATAAATCCTTCCATTCCCCACCAACATCCCATCAGAGTTGAAGAAGCTTCTTGGATGAGAAGCAAAATGTCTTCAAGAAAACCAAGGAAGTCCAGTTGCCTCTTGAAAAAGCACCTTTGGGACAACCATGACCTGGAGGACTGAGAATCTCCATAGATACTTTACACATTGCTTCTTTCCTCAATCTTCAGGAGAATTAGGTGTGTGTGTGCTTTTATTTTAATTTACAATATTTGTTACTCCAGTTCTTCCCAGTAACAAGAGTTAGACCTTTTGCCTTCCTTTGATCCACTTGGGTTCAGGCAGGGGTGGAATTCGCTTACCTTTGCTACTGGTTCACAAATGTGAGTGCACACCTTTATCCAGCATGCGCGGAGGTTCAAAAATGGGATGTGATGACGTCCGGGTTGGTGGGCGGAGCCTCTCCCCACCGGCGTTACCGGATTACATGATCCGGATAGAGCCAGCTGAATTTCACCACTGGGTTCAGGTGAGAATAGGTATTAACAATTTGCAAAAAATATCTTTCATCTTGGTCCTGATAAGTCACAGTGAGGCCTGAGTCCCTTCTCTGAAGGAAGGAAGGCAGGCAGGAAGGAAGGAAGGTAGAAAAGGAGGGACGATATGAGAAGGAGAGGAAGGGAGGGAGGGAGAGGGAGGGAGGTAGAAAGGAAGGAGATAGGAATGAGAGGAAGGAAAGAAGGAAAGAAAGAAGGAAAGAAGGAAAGAAAGAAAGAAAGAAAGAAAGAAAGAAAGAAAGAAAGAAAGAAAGAAAGAAAGAAAAGGAGGGAGGATATGAGAAGGAGAGGAAGGGAGGGAGAGGGAGAGAGGGAGGGAGGGAGAAAGGAAAGAGATAGGAATGAGAGGAAGGAAGGAAGGAAGGAAAGAAAGAAAGAAAAATAGAAGGAAAGGAAGGGAGGGAGGGAGGATATGAGAAGGAGAGGAAGGAAGGAAGGAGAGGGAGGGAGAAAGGAAGGAGATGGGAATGAGAGGAAGTAAGTATGTTAGGAAGGTGTAGAAAGAAAAGCCTCCGGAGCCCGGGGAGGACAAAAACGAATCTCCCCACCATGGTGCAGGAGGTTGACTAGGCCACGCCCACCATGGCCACACCCACCATGGCCACGCCCACCCAGCAACCAGGCAGGGAACCCTTTGCTAAAATTTTTGAAGCCCACCCCTGATCATAATAGCATCAAAAGCTGATGGACCATTGATCGACCAAGTCTCTTTAAAACATCTCATACATGTGATGAATCTTTAGGAATTTCCCATGAATCTTTGCGGTCCCTCGCCTCAAGTTTCTTGATCCTTCTTGGCTTCCGTTCTCTTTTCTTGATCCTTCTTGGCTTCTGTTCTCTTTTCAAGATGCTGAACTCAACCGAAAGTTCAGGTCATTACAGGGTCTTATCAGCATAACATTTTATTTTCTCCCTTGGCATAGCACACCGTGACCTGAAAAGCAATATCTCAATGTAGTTTATTCAGGAAAAAATTATGAATCACAATACCCTTTTCCGCACCTTCTCTTTCTCTAAACACGCCAGCTGATTTTTTTTTTTTTATCGCAGGTTTTATCTTAATTGCACAATTTAAGAGCGCACACAGCCAAGAAAAAAAATATATAAAGTCACGGGGTTTTTTGTGTTTGCCAATAATATCACAAAAAGAGAGAGTGTAAAAGCTTTTTGAAAGTGGAAAAAAAAAACCACCCTATTTTTTGATTCCAACTCATCCTATGAAAATTACAGACCAGGATTTCATTTCTGTTGGTAACTTTAGGTTAGTTTATCCAACAATTTCTTTTATTGCTTTATTTTTTTCCTGTTAGAATGGTGATGAAAAATGCATCTTTGATTCTGGGTTTCGAGTTTTAAGGTGCCCCGAGACTTTCTTTTTTGAGCTACTCCCTAAAAATATCTTGAATTGCCTCGCTGTTTGTTTTGGCTCATGGGAGGCATGTAAAGAAATGTATATATCATCTAGTAAAGTGAAAAAAAAACCCTATTTTTGGATTTAATTTAATCCACCTCAACTGCTTTTCTTTTATATCCAGAGCTGGGAATTGTAGCCCGCAAATATATTACAGAAACTGACTCTCGGGTTAACCCTTATTACATTGTAACAGCTAAGGCGAAGCGCCCATCGATGTGAGTGATGTTGAGTTGGCCACGCCCATGCGGTCACATGACCATTGAGCCACACCTACCCAGATGGTCATTAGGGCAGAGAACCGGTTGTTAAATTATTTGAATCCCACCACTGGAGAAGTCTCTGCTAAGTTGGATCATCATTGGCTGAGAGAGAAGGATGGGAGCATTACAGAAGGAGAACATCCAAGAATGATGTCTATGGAGATTCCCAATCATCCAGGTCATGCTTGTCCCAAAGGTGTTTTTTTCAAGAGGCAGCTGGACTTTCTGGCAAACCAGAAACCAGGAAGTCCAGGTGTCTCTTGAAAAAGCACCTTTGGGACATTTAAGTTTTTTGTTAAAGTGGTATAGAGAGCAGGAACATGAGTAACCTTCTGCTTTGGAAGCAACATGGGTTGTGTACTTCATTGGCCTAACCCAAAGGTGCTTTTTGTAATAGGCAACTGGATTTTCTTTCTTTTTCCGTGAAGACGTTTCGCTTCTCATTCAAGGAGCTTCTTTGATTCTTTGAGAAGGTTCCCATAAGGCTTTGTTTATTAGGAGAAGCTTCTGCTAGGTTTGATCATCATTGGTTTAGATGGGAGAGAGAGAGGAAGCTGAGAAAAATGTAGACGAGAGGTTAATGAACCACTATGCTGCCATATGCTTATTTTAATCTCTCTCTTGCTTTCTCTCTCTCTCTCTCTTTCTATCTTTGTCTTTCTTCCGCACGCATGCCTTTGCTTATGGACCATATGAGCTCTTAAGAAATTAAATCTTTGCAGATTTCAGTCCAAACTATGTTATTTTATTGTATTTTTTTAACCTTCCTGGCTCATGCTTTATCAGAATCATTTAGATGGTCTTCTGTTATCGAAGCTATCAGATGGAAAGAAAGGTCAACTTGCTTTTAGAAGAGGGGGGGCAACTTATTTTCTAACAACCCCCCCCCCCCCCAAAGACAAGGATTTTCTCCTCCTTGGAAGCTTCTTAGAAAATAGACCATTCCTTCTACAGTTCAGAAATCTTGCTTGGCATTAATACTGCTTTATAAAGCCCTAGTAAGAAGATCACACCTGGAACACTGCGACCAATTTTGGTCACCACGCTACAAAATAGATGTTGAGATTCTGGCAAAAGATCAGAGAAGAGCAACTAAGAGGATCAAAGGCCCAGAGACTAAAACATATTATAGAATAGAATAACAGAGTTGGAAGGGACCTTGGAGGTCTTCTAGTCCAACCCCCTGCTTAGGCAGGAAACCCTACACCACTTCAGACAAATGGTTATCCAACACCTTCTTTAAAACTTCCAGTGTTGGAGCATTCACGACTTCTGGAGGCAAGTTGTTCCCCTGATGAATTGTTCTCACTGTCAGGAAATTTCTCCTTAGTTCTAAATTGCTATGATGGACAGCTGCAGGATTTGGGTTTGGCTAGTCTAGAGAAAAGAAGAATTAGGGGTGACATGATAGCAGTATTCCAGTATTTGAGGGGCCGTCAGAAAGAAGAGGGGGTCAAATTATTCTCCAAAGCACCAGAGGGCAAGACAAGAAACAACGGATGGAAACTAATGAAGGACAAGAAGCAACATAGAACTAAGGAGAAATTTCCCGACAGTGAGAACAATCAACCAGCGGAACTGCCTGCCACCAGAAGTTGTGGGTGCTCCAACACTGGAGGATATTTAAGAAGAGACAGGACAGCCACCTGTTTGAAATAGTATAGGATCTCCAGCTTGGGCAGAGGATTGGACTCGAAGACTTCCAAGGACCCTTCCAACTCTGATAATCTATGTTCTCTATAAAAGCAACTTCCGAGTGCAAATATATTTAGAAGCAAAAGGAAGAAGATCTTTTTAAGGCAGTTCCCCCAAGGAGGAAGGTGGCCCAACGTTATCTTTTCCGCCTTATATTAGAAGATATTTTAATTTTCCCCAGGCATTTTTATCCACCTGACCTTTAAGTTACTCTTACAAAGATGCTGTGTGCTTAAAATCCTGGATGGCAGGATTTTACCACGGCTTGCTTCGTTTGTCATATATAGTCTGTTGTCTTGACGATGCTGTTTTGATTAAGGAGGGAGTTATTATTTTCTCTCAGAAGTGTATTTTAAACGATCCCTGGGAGAAATATTATGAAAGGCTAAATGTGGCTTATGTCCCAGTGCGAAGTTGTGACACTCCGTTGAACGGATGGTGGGTTCTTCGTCCTTCGCCATCTTTCTTTTTATTATTATTATTAAATCTACCAGGAGGATTAAAACCCACCCACCACAATTGACTCCCCCTCCCCGTCTTCTGACATATCTTTCATTCCTTTCTTCCTTGGTTGCACACCCCAATCTGTCTCTCAGTAAGGCTGTTTTATCCATCTTTCTTTTTTTCTTTTCTTTTTCTTTTTGCTTTAATTTATATGCCGCCCTTCTCCGGAGATTCAGGGTGGCTTACAATGCGTTAAGCAAAGGGCTTCATACTTTTGTATAGTTTATACAAAGTCATCTTATTGCCCCCACAATCTGGGTCCTCATTTTACCTACCTTTGAAGGGATGGAAGGCTGAGTTAACCTTGAGCCTGGTGAGATTTGAACTTGCAGTAATTGCAAGCAGCAGATGTTAATAACAGTGCTTTAGTCCACTGTGCTACCAAGGCTCTGTCTTGCCTGCCTTTGACGCATAGGTAGGCTGCTAACTTTCTACTGCTTTTTAAGCACAGCTCTGCCATTCACCAAACGGTTGACCTGTTAGGGAAAGGTATATAATCCTGTCAAACTTCTAAGCAGCCCCAAATCAGGGCTCCGAGTTGCAAGCCTAATTTGCAAAACACCAGGTTGCATTGGTAGAGCAGATTTGAACAGCGTGGCTCTCTCTCTCTCTCTCTCTTTGTGCGTGTGTGTGTGTGTGTGTGTGTGTGTGTGTGTGTGTGTGTGTTAACACGCAGTCCATTTGGGATGTAAAGTAGTAATTGGGGCAGAATTCTAAAAATACAATCCAATTCCTAGCTCTTTCGGATTTTGACCTTCAAACATGCTGTGCCCAGAAAATGAAATTCTGAAAGAAACAAAATGCCTTCACACAAACAAACACACACACACACAGAAAGAGAGAGGGGGGGGGGGGCATGGCTAGTCTAGTGAAGAGAAGGACCAGGGGAGACAGGATAGCCGTCTTCCAATATTTGAGGGGCTGCCACAGAGAGGATGGGGGTCAAGCTATTTTCCAAAGCACCTGAAGGATAGATAAGGAATAATGGATGGAAACCGATCAAGGAGAGATTCCACTTAGAAATAAGGAGAATTTTTTTCTGACAGTGAGAACAATCAACTAGTGGAACAGAAGATGCCTTCAGAAGTTGTGGGAGCTTCATCACTGGAAGCTTTCAAGAACAGACTGGACTGCCATTTGTCAGAAATGGTATAGGGTCTCCTGCTTGAGCGGGGGGTTGGACTAGATGACCTATAAGGTCCCTTCCAACTCTGTTAATCTGTACACATACACCAGTTTGCTATTTAGTTGTCTATCTCTATTTTTGATATTTTTTTCCTGGTGGTCCCAACTCAGAGAGTATTTGGCTGTGTCAAAAAAGTTGGAAAGGAAAGCAGACGCAGCTGGCTGATGCAAACTCTCTTAAAAAGTTTTCTTTCTTTTTTTCTTTTTTTGTTTGTTCCAATTTAAAAATAATGTATGAACTCTGCTTCCTTGGAACGAACAATTCAGAGTACGATTGTTATGCATATTTGAGTAAATGTTCCCGCAAGTGGATGTGGAATATATTCAATTATCCCTTCCCATTGTTATGCTTGCACAAACTACTGTACTGAACAACTGATTTTTTTCCCATTTGGAGGGTTCCCACAATCTGCTGAATGATGAGCTGACCTGAATTTGCACCAGAGAAAGAGGACGAGAAAGGGAAAAAGAGATGAGGGAGGGAGATAGAAGATATGAAAGGAAAGGAAGGAAAGAGATAGAAGGGGAAGGGAGGAAGGAAGGAAGGAAGGAAGGAAGGAAGGAAGGAAGGAAGGAAGGAAGGAAGGGAGATAGAAGTTATGAAAGGAAAGGAAGGAAAGAGATAGAAGGGGAAGGAAGGAAGATGGAAGGTATGAAAGGGAAGGAAGGAAAGAGATAGAAGGGGAAGGAAAGAAGGAAGGAAGGAGATGGAAGGAAGGAAGGAAGGAAGGAAGGAAGGAATTCTCTCCATATGTACAGAAACATTATCAATGTCAGCACTAAACAAAGTTTTTGAAAATGCAGCAATCCATCTCCAGAAGATTTGATAAACTAGGTTACAAGAATGTAGCTTATTTCACTGATGCTTCTCACTGATTTTAAATTAAAATAATCTTCTCATTTTATGATGGTAATGCACTTGTCCTAATGAAACACTTTAAGCTTTTCTGGGTAGAGGCAGTCATTAAAACCAGAGCGTAATTTTTAGAATGTTTTCAGGCAAATTGCATGTTCGGTATTGAATACATCAACCAGGTTTCCCCCAAACCCCTGTTCTCCAGTTGTTTTTGGACCACAAATCCCATGTTTCGTTGGACCACAAGGCCCATATTCCCATCCCCACGGTCCTGTCCCCAGTCCAGCTGAAGGGAATCCTTTTGAGAGCCTTTGTATGCTGCTTTGACTGAATAGAGGTGGCCTTTGTGTTTTCCTTCCTGCTGTAAAAATAGAAGACAATTTACGAGGCTTGCTCTTTAAGAGTCTGCTGTATAAAAACCAGCTCAAGTAAAGCACAGATCTCCACATACAAATGCTCGAATGTTTTATGGTGTTTCTTTCAATGGAATCATGGGGCTTTGTCATGTCTCACTCACATATTTGAAATGAAGAGATTTAGAAGTCTAGAAGTTTGGGAAACTATCAAGAGATACTTGGCTCACGCAATTCAAATGAACCGGACTTACCCATTAACAATGGTTCACTAGATAGAACATAGAATAACAAGAGTTGGAAGGGACCACGGAGGTCTTCTAGTCCAACCCCTTGCTCGAGCAGGAGACCCTATACCATTTCCACTTATTGCCACTTATGGCTGCATGACTGTAACTTTGTTGCTTGTATCCTTACGATTTATGGTGATATTGATTGTTTCCTAGTAAGATTTGATTGCTTATTTGTACCCTATGACTATCATTAAGAGCCTTGGTAGTACAGTGGTTTAAGGCACCCTGTTATTAAGCTGGTTATTAAAACCAGCTGCCTGCAATTACTGCAGGGTTCGAATCTTGCCAAGGCTCAAGGTTGACTCAGCCTTCCATCCTTTCTAAGATAGGTAAATTGAGGACCCAGTTGTGGGGGCAATAAGCTGACTTTGTATAAATATACAAAAGGATGAAGGCAATTGCTGAGCACATTGTAAGCCACCCTGAGTCTTCGGAGAAGGGCGGCATATAAATCAAATAAAAAAAAAAAGTGTTGTAACTTACGATTCTTGATGAATGTATCTTGTCTTTTTATGTACACTGAGAGCTTATGCACCGGAGAAAAATTCCTTGTGTGTCCAATCACACTTGCCCAATAAAGAATTCTATTCTATTCTATTCTGTTCTGTTCTGTTCTGTTCTGTTCTGTTCTGTTCTGTTCTATTCTATTCTATTCTATTCTATTCTATTCTATTCTATTCTATTCTATTCTATTCTATTCTATCTGTTCCGTTCTGTTCCGTTCCGTTCCATTCCGTTCTGTTCTGTTCTGTTCCTTCCGTTCCATTCCATTCCATTCCATTCCATTCCATTCCATTCCATTCCATTCCATTCCATTCCATTCAGACAAATGACTGTCTTGTCTCTTCTTTAGAACCTCCAGTGATGGAGCATTCACAACTTCTGGAGGCAAGTTGTTCCACTGATTCATTGTTCTCACTGTCAGGAAATTTCTCTTTAGTTCTAGGTTGCTTCTCTCCTTGGTTAGTCTCCATCCATTGCTTCTTGTCCTGCCCTCAGGTGCTTTGGAGAATAGTTTGCTCCATCCCCTCATCTTTGTAAGAGCCCCTCTCCAGGGGGAGAGCCTTTTCTGTGGGGGCACCTACCCTCTGGAATCAGCTCCCCCCAGAGATAAGGAGAATCCAGGACCTCAGTGCCTTCCGTCGTGCCCTTAAAACCCATTTATTTAAACAAGCCGGGCTGGCTTAAGATGAAATTTTTAACTGTTTTAAATGTTTTAAACGTTTTAATTGGTAATGAGTTTTAATTGGGCCAAATTTATATATCTTTTAATTGTTTTTTAATATTTGTCTTGCATGTCTTTTTAATTCTGGCTGTACACCGCCCTGAGTCCTCAGGGAGAAGGGCGGTATAGAAATTCAACAATAAATAAATAAATAAATAAATAAATAAATAAATAAATAAATAAATAAATAAATAAATAAATAATCCTGGAACACCGCTATCATGTCTCCCCTAGCCCTTCTTTTCACGAGATTAGACATACCCAATTCTTGAAACGGTTCTTCATACATTTTAGCCTCCAGCCCCATAATCATCTTTGTGGGTCTTCTCTTATTCGCCCCCTCCCACATTGGGGTAGACCAGGTGTCTCCATAGAAAAACACTTTAGATAGATAGATAGATAGATAGATAGATAGATAGATAGATAGATAGATAGATAGATATAGTGGGGACACAAACTGGATGCAATATTCCAAGTTTGGCCATAATAAGCTTTGTAAAGTGGTAGTAATCTCTCCTGTGATCTTAATTCTATCCCTCTGTTAATGCAGCCTAGGATTGCATTGGCTTTTTCGGCTGCCACCGCACATGGTTGGCTCATGCTTTTAGATCTTTTGATGATGCTCCTGAACTTTGAACTAAAGAATTCTTCAGGTCTGCAGCCCAAAGAATGACAAGCTCAGGCTGAGGTCATCCAGAGATGTGACTCCACCACACAATCTTATAGAAAATTATGTCTGTCCTTCAGAGGATGAGCCGGTGAAGCCCATTAACAAACATTTACTGTAATGGCACTCTTCAGAAAAAAAAACAGAACTAAATGTTATTGACAGAACCAAGTGTCTCCTTCCATATCCAATACTGAGAATTAACTCTCTGCTTTCAATGAATTTCACTTGGCATTTAGTGGGGAATAGATTTTATATCTTGTTCATGAATGATTTTCCGAATTATATGCCATTTTTCCCTAACTGGTTAGGCTCCCCTCCCCCACCCCCACTTTGTAATAAACATGCAAAGACAGCTTCATTTGCTCCATTTAGGTAATATTCTGTGCAAAGTGGAATCATTATTCTTTATTTTAGCGATGCTTTGAATATACGCATACACCAAGCATAACCACAGACAGACAGAATTGTATACTATAATAGTATAATTGATTCAGAATGGGAAGCTATGACCTTAATGTAATTCTGGTCCTGTTTTTTTTTTTTTTTTTTAATGTTTTATTTCTATACTGGATATCTGACTTGATGGATTCTGGAGTGAGTGGACTTCACGCACAAAATAATAGCAGGGAAACGTTGCAAATATGTCTATTGGCTTGCTACAATCTTATTGTAAAGGCAATATATTATTCCATCTTCGAATGACAATAAGAGCTGAGGTGGCGCAGTGTTTAGAATGCAGTACTGCAGGCTATTTCTGCTGACTGCCAATTGCCAGCAGTTGGGCAGTTCGAAACTCACCAGGCTCAAGTTTGACTCAGCCTTCCATCCTTCCAAGGTCAGTAAAATGAGGACAGAGATTGTTGGGGGCCAAGAGGCTGACTCTGTAAACTGCTTAGAGAGGGTTGTAAAGCAGTGTGAAGCGGTATATAAGTCTAAGTGCTATTGCTGTTGCGGTAAAACATTCAAATAGTTATTTGTGATACTGTACTAAGTGAAGCTGGCTTAGTGACTGGAGGCTGTAAGGACCTGGATGGGGAAGAACAAGTTGCAACTCAATCCTAAATGAACTGAAGACACTTCTTGGATGAGAAGCAAAAGGTCCTTGAAGAAAACAACCAAGAAAGTCTAAATGTGTTTTGGGAAAAGATAGATAGATAGATAGATAGATAGATAGATAGATAGATAGATAGATAGATAGATAGATAGATGATTGATTGATGGATGATTTAGATAGATAGATAGATAGATAGATAGATAGATAGATAGATAGATAGATAGATAGATAGATAGATGATAGATAGATGATAGATAGACAGACAGACAGACAGATAGATAGATAGATAAACTGATAGATGATGGATGGATGGATAGAGATAGTTAATAGATAGATAATAGATAGATAGATAGATGATAGACAGACAGATAGATGATAGATAGATAGATAGATAGATATAGATAGATGATAGATAGATAACAGACAGATAGAGACAGATAGATAATTGATAGATAGAGATGATAGATAGACAGACAGATAGCTAGATGATAGCTAGATAGCTAGATATAGATCGATAGATTGATCATCTACAGCTGTTTAAAACCTTGCTTTGTTTATTTTTGCTCTGCCTGTCTTCTTGTAGTCTTAATGTTTGGAAGGGTTGAGCTTGTCAACATGTGCATTCTTTTTTTAAAAAAATATTTAAAACACATTCATACCCATGCAACATTTCCACTTCAAACCAGCTCTTCCCAGAAGTTAATTGGCCAGTTTGAAGAGAAAAAAAATGTCTGAGTTTTTACCATAATCTCCCTTAAGATCTGGGAATGACATTCCTATTAGTTCTCTTCAACTGTGCATTTCATTAGTGACTCATACTAAGCCTGTAATTCTGCAGCGAAGTCTTTTTTTCAGCAGGCTTGGATAGTAGAAACTCTTCGTTTATACCCGACTTTGTACCAGAATGACGCTGATTCAGACAGGGTCTCTTCGTTAGAGCCATTAGATTGGGGCTGCAAAAATCCTTACTACTATATATCAGTTGTCAGGATTCCAACAGATGCCCTAATTAAATCATGAGCCTTGAGCCAAGCTTCAAAAGAAATCCAGTTATTTATTAGGAGCTTCATGTCAGCACGTTCCAAGTAAAGCCAACTCTGACCCCACTTAATTTACATCCCGGCTCTGACCCTGTTTCCCCCCCCCCACAAGGTGTGTCATCAGTCACATTCCCCAACGAAGCAATTTTGCGGGTTGTTGTAGAAGTCCCTCCCTCCGGCCACTGTTCCATTGATCAATTGATTAATTGAATTGAATCTGGAAGGGACCTTGGAGGTCTTCTAGTCCAACCCCTTGCTTAGGCAGGAAACCCTACACCACTTCAGACAAATGGTCATCCAATCTCTTCTTAAAAACTTCCAGTGTTGGAGCGTTCACAAATTCTGGAGGCAAGTCATTCCACTGATTCATTATTCTAACTGTCAGGAAATTCCTCCTTAGTTCTAGGTTGCTTCTCTCCTTGATGAGTTTCCACCCGTTGCTTCTTCTTCTACCCTCAGATGCTTTGGAGAATAGCTTGACTCCCTCTTCTTTGGGGCAGCCCCTGAGATATTGGAAGACTGCTATCATGTCTCCTCTCATCCTTCTTTTCATTAAACTAGAGATCCCCAGTTCCTGCAACCGTTCTTCATATGTTTTAGCCTCCCCTCATCATCTTTATTGCTCTTCTCTGCACTCTTTCTAGAGTCTCCACATCTTGTTTACATCGTGGCAACCAAAACTGAATGCAATATTCCAAGTGTGGCCTTACCAAGGCCTTATAAAGTGGTATTAACACTTCACATGATCTTGATAATTTTTTTGTTATAGAAACAGCTAATTTATACTATGACGTAAAAGTAAAAAGTTGCAGTTTGATGTTACTACCTTGTTCCAGTGGTGAAATCTAATTTTTTTTTTACTACCGGTTCTGTGGCTGTGGCTTGGTGGGCATGGTGTGGCTTGGTGGGCATGGTGTGGCTTGGTGGGCATGGCAGGAGAAGGATACTGCAAAATCTCCATTCCCACCCCACTCTGGGGTCAGCCAGAGGTGGTATTTGCTGGTTCTCTGAACTACTCAAAATTTCCACTACTGGTTCTCCAGAACCTGTCAGAACCTATTGGATTTCACCCCTGCCTTGTTCTACTGCACCAAAGGGAGTCGGAAGCCAATGCCTTTTCTTTTGTTTTTCCCTTCTTTTCTACACTTCTCTCCTCCCTTTTCCCTATTCCCGATCCTTCCTATTATTTGCTTTCGTATTTTTGAATTTTATATGATCAACTAATAAAAAGGACAACCGGAAAAAAAGCCTAAAGATCTAAAGGTACTGGAAAAAGAATCGTCCAGTGATGGGGGTTTCATGAGGAGATCAAATCCATATTTTAACCTTCAGGGAAATCACGCCAAACATTTTTACAAGGTTTAAAGGATAAATTGCACCTTTAAAAGAACATGCGTACCTCTGTGTTTCTGTAGATTTTTAAAATTTCATTTTCTAACCATGCCTCCCTTCTTGCATGCTCTTTAGATGTGCTACTCACACTGTTCCTTTGGGTTCCTTACCTTCCTTATGGGCTCTTCTGCAAAGCAAACTTCAGAACTGAGTTTTCAAAACTATTTTTTTCTTACAAAAATAGCTGTGCGATTACTGTAGGCAGCAACAATACTATGAATTTTTGTGCATGGAGTCAAATCGATAGCCCGCATCGGTGGGCCTGTTGTAATTTTCTTCAACGGTATGAATTAAGTCTTCTACGATGTTGTAATAGAATTCTATATTCTCCGGTAACATTGTATTGCTAACTAGGGCATACAAAACCTTTGCCAGACCAATTCTCAAATACAGCTCGTCTGCCTGGAATTCACACTATATATCGGACATCAATACGATTGAGCGGGTCCAGAGGTATTTCACGAGAAGAGTCCTCCACCCTTCTGCTCACAGCAGAATCCCTTATGTCACCAGACTTGAAATTCTGAGCTTGGACAATCTTGAACTGCGGTCTGATCTAAGCACAGTACACAAAATTATCTGCTACAACGTCTTACCTGTCAATGACTTCTTCAGCTTCAACCTCAATAATACACGGGCAAACAATCAGTACAAACTCAAAGTAAACCGCTCCAAACTTGATTGCAGAAAATACAACTTCAGCAACAGAGTGGTCAACACCTGGAATGCTCTACCTGAGTCCGCCGTTACATCCTCTAACCCTCCCAACTTCAAACTCAAACTGTCTACCGTAGACCCAGGGGTGAAATCCAGCAGGTTCTGACAGGTTCTGGAGGACCAATAGCGGAAATTTTGAGTAGTTCGGAGAACTGGCAAATACCGCCTCTGGCTGGCCACAGAGTGGGGTGGGAATGGAGATTTTGCAGTATCCTTCCCCTGGATTGGGGTGGGAATGGAGATTTTGCAATATCCTTCCCCTGCCATGTCTACCAAGCCATGCCCACAGAACCGGTGGTTCCTAAGAGGTCCATAAAGGGGGCCTGCATAAGGGCACCAGTGAGCCTACCATCCCTGTCCTACTGTCCCCATTTTTTTTTTGCATTCATTTCTTTCGTTCATATCCAGGTTTATATTTATACCTGCTGTCTTGAACATGTTTGACAAACTTAATAAATACAAATACAATAGATGCTAAAACTGGTCCACGGTTGCCTTGAACCATTTCTTGGAGGCATCAGAGGTGGCTTCAGGCTGGGCAGAAATGGGGGATGAGAAGAATTTCAGAAGCTATCCTTGTGGCAGAGTTGAGCAACTTGTCACCCTAGGAAACTTTTAATGAGCCCTCAGGAAATCCAAGATTGGGGGGTGGGTGTAGCGAGAGAGTCCTTATTTAATTGCCTTTTGCGGAACTCGGATTTCCTCCTGACACATGGGCCCATCTGATTTTCCAACTGTCTCAGCCCCCACAACTTATCTGATGTCAGAAGTGTATACATAGGAGATTTTTCATGTGTGTTTTATAAGCAGCTTAATGTACACTTCCCTACATAATAATGAAGTTATCTCGCAGTAAAAAAAAATCCTGAGTGTTAAGACAAATTTATTCTGTAGTGACAGATTTAGGTCAGGCTCCCAAATAGGTATAGGCAGATTGATGGGCCCAACAGAAAATGAAAGAGAGAGGGAGGGAGAGAGGGAGGGAGAGAGGAATACAGAGAGAGAGGGAGAAGGAGGGAGGGAGGGAGGGATATTTATTTATTTATTTATTTATTTTATTATATTTCTATACTGCCCTTCTCCTTCGGGACTCAGGGCAGTGTACAGCCAGGATAAAAACATAGCGTATAAAATTTAAAAACATTTTAAAAAAACAATTAAATAATTTTGGCCCGAATTTAAAACAACCCAATTAAAACCGAAATTCGATTAAAAAACTGAGAGGATGGGATCAAGCCAGCCCAGCTAGATGGAAAAAATGTGTCATCAGGGCCCGACGAAAGGTCCGGAGGTCTGATATCGTGCGTATCTCAGGGGGCAGGTCATTCCAGAGGGCAGGTGCTGCCACAGAGAAGGCTCTCCCCCTGGGGGTCGTCAGCCGGCACTGCCTGGCCGACGGCACCCTGAGGTGGCCCTCTCTGTGAGAGCGAACCGGTCGGTGAGAGGCTATTGGCAGCAGAAGGCGGTCTCGCAAATACCCCGGCCCTAAGCCATGGAGCACTTTAAAGGTGGTCACCAACACCTTGAAGCGCACTCGGAAGACCACAGGAAGCCAGTGCAGCTCGCGCAGGAGAGATGTTATATGTGAGCGCCCCGTCGCTCCCATAATCCCCCGCGTGGCCGCGTTCTGGACCAACTGCAGCCTCTGGGTGCACCCCAAGGGGAGCCCCATGTAGAGAGCATTGCAGTAGTCCAGGCGGGAAGTGACGAGTGCTTGAGTGACTGTGCTTAGGGAGTCCCGATCCAGAAAGGGATGCAACTGGCGTATCAGGCGAACCTGATAAAAAGCCCCCCTGGCCACGGCCGTCATATGCTCTTCTAAAGACAGCCGTGCGGATGTTCCTCATCTGCATGAATATGGAGAAGCAGGGCCTCCTGGACCCAGAATATAGAGAAAAGCATCACAGGCAGTGTGAGCAATTTACCTGGTACATGTGTTGGAAAGCAGATATGCATAGAGAACAGTTCTTCCCATCATCATCATCAATCATCTTTGCTCTGTTTTCTTGGAATTAGGAGATGTGATTCACTTGTTATGGGTTGTTGACATGAACAAGCTGACAGATGGACAAGCTGCCCATCTAGTTGAGACCTTGTGAAAATCTTGGACACGCAGGAACCATTCGCCTACTGACAGCCAGACTACCATGGAATTTTTTGCTAGCGTCTTTTATGATTTTCGAGGCATTTTTTTCCCCCCACCCATCGCTAAATGTCTCTAGAGGATTTTTAACCTGGATCCATTTTGGTGATCTGGGTGGATTTCTACACCAAAAGAAAGAAAGAAAGCCGCCGTGGTGGCACAGTACTTCAGGCTAACTCACTGCTCACTCCAAGAGTTCGATTCTGAGCGGCTCAAGGTTGGCTCAGCATTCCGTCCTTCCGAGGTGGGTAAAATGAGGACCCAGATTGTTGGGGGCAAGAGGCTGACTCTGTAAATTTAGAGGGGGCTGTAAAACACTGCAAAATGATATATAAATCAAACTGCTATTGCTATCTATCTATTTTCTATGTCTGTCTATCATCTATCTATCCTATCTCTAACTCTATCTCTTAAGAGCCGTGATGGCACAATGATTAAAATGCCATATTGCGGGCTAACTCTGCCTATTGCCATCAGTTCGATCCTGACCAGCTCAAGGTTAACTCAGCCTTTCATCCTTCCGAGGTGGGTAAAATGAGGAACCCAGATTGTTGAGGCCAATAAGCTGACTCTGTAAACTTAGAAGGGGTGGGCCTGTAAAGCACTGTGAAGCAGTATATAAGTCGAAGTGCTATTGTTATTGCTGTCCTATCTTCTTCAGCAGCCTTCAACCAGTGTGAAGGCTGCTGTCCTTCTCAGCAAAATAAGAAGAAGAAACTGAGGAGAAAGGACCACAATTGCTACAGTCCCCAACTCCCCTCTATAGAATCCAAGGCCCTTCCCAAGGATTTAATGTAAGAGCTAATTAAGGAGCTTCTCTCATTTCCATGGTAACCTCAGGCATCACTCTCAGGCCTTCTCTGAGTGGGCATTCAACATCCTTAGCTGCTTTAACATCAACATACTAATAAGATGCAAGGCGGTTGCTCGTGCACATAACCAGCTAGACAGTAATTGAATGAGAGAGACAGGGGGAGGGGGGTAGAGAATGAATTCACCCCAGTGTGGTATGGTGCTTAAAGATGGTGAGATAAGAGATGGAAAACTAAGGTTCTAGGTCTCCCTTAACCATGAAAGTAGCTGGATGACTTCAGCTGGTCATCCTCACTCAATCTGATCCCTGGGGAGTCAAAAAAACAAACAAACCCATAAATCAACCAACGTACCACTGGACTATGATGGAGTTTATGGTCCATAATCTTCAATCAAGGTGTCATCCTGCAGCGGATTGATTTAGGTTGATAAGTAGGTAGTTGATGGATGGATGGATGATGGACTCAAGACAGAATGGAACCAAGGGAGTTCTTGATGCTCTCTAAGCTTGCTTGTTTTCTTGCAGATGTTTAATTGCCCAAACTAGTAACATTATCGGTGCTAGTAGGGAATGGGGCTTGCTCTCAATTTATATTCTAGTGCTGTGATGGCGAACCTATGGCACGCCCATATCAGTGGGCACGCGAGCTCAGCTCTGGCACACATGTACGTGCTGGCCAGCTGATTTTTGGGTCTTCTGGGCTCACCAGAAGTAGGGAAACAGGCTGTTTCTAGCATCCAGAGTGCCTCCGGGGGTGGGGTGGGGAAGGCTGTTTTTGCCCTCCCCAGACTCCTAGAGAGGCTCTGGAGGCTGGGGACAGCAAAAAACAGGCCTTCCGGTCCCACCAGAAGTTGGCAAATGGGCCATTTCTGGCATCTGGAGGACCTCTGGGGGGGGAGGCTGTTTTTGCCCTCCCCAGGCTCCTAGAAAGGCTCTGGAGCCAGGTGTGAGAGAAAAATGGGCCTACCGGGCCATCGCGTGCCAGGAGCTGGGAGAGCAGGGACGGTTATGCACACATGTGTGGTGGCAGGGCCCGTAGAATTATGGGTATGGACATGCACGTGTGCAAACCCCCCCCCCCCGCCCTCCCTCCTGGCACGCGATGGCAAAAAGGTTAGCCATCACTGTTTCTAGTGGCTTGCTCTGTCAGTGTTGGTGGGGGTAGTCTTAGAGTTTCTTTGGTTGGGCTGTTTGCTATTGGCGCCTTTGGCAGTTTCTTGATTGGGGTGTTGCTTACTTAATTCTTGGTCTGAAGTTAATTTTGGAGTTAATCTATGCTGATCTGGATGCTGTTTGCTGATGGAGAGGTGCTGGAGTCTTTTTTCTTCTCTTTTGGATTGGTTGATGGTCACTTTTGCATAGTCTGTAGATGTTGTTAATGTCTATGTGTTTATTGATGGCTAATTTGTCAGAATGCCAGGCTTCTAGAAATTCCCTGGTGTTTTTTTTTCCAATTTGTCTTGGTCTACAAAAGACCAAGAAAACAAGCAAGCTCAGAGAGCACCAAAGACCCCTCTGAGCTACAAATATTCCTCTTTATCTAGAATGGAACAAAACTACATACCATATTTTTCGGAGTATAAAACACACCTTAGTTTTTAGGGAGGAAAATAAGAAGAAAGCTGATTGGCAGGTGGATTGGCCTCCCGGAATACCCCCAATCAGCTGTTCCCAGAGGTGAATTTTAGCAACAGGTTCCTTGGTTGTGAGCTCTGTGCCTTGCTTTTTTTTTTTTTGTTTTTTTTTTCTGCCTCTGAAATTTCTGAAACTCAGAAAAAACTTTTTTTCCTGCCTCTGAAAGCCTCCGAAACAGAGCTTCAGAAAAAAAGCCTCTGAAGCTCTGTTTGGGGGCTTCTTTTCTGAAGCTCTGTTTGGGGGCTTTTTTTTTTTTCTGAAGCTTCGTTTCTGATGCTTTTTTTCAGCCTCTGAAACCTCCATTTGAGAAGCTGGGTGGGGCTACATTCGGAGTATAAGATACACCCAGATTTTCACCCTCTTTTTTAGGGGGGAAAGGTGCGTCTTATACTCCAAAAAATACGGTATGTTGTAAGAGATCTAATTTATGCTGCTTGCAGGGACATCATTCTCAGTGAATAAAAATAGACCCATGTAAGTCATGAACATTTATGGGAAGAATCAAACTATGACACCTTCATGATGACTTCCCACGTATGCCACCATTTAGGATATCACAGGAGACAGGAGTTCTGGTGAAGGATGGAAGTCAGTCAGAGCTGAAGAAGCTTCTTGGATGAGAAGTGAAACCTCTTCAAGGAAAAACCAGAAAGTCCAGTTGTCTCTTGAGAAAGCACCATTGGGACAACTATGACCTGGATGACTGAGAATCTCCATAGATATTTTAATATCATATTTGATTATATGATAGTGATATATATATAGTGATATATATCACTAATGCTGGTTTAACTGTATGTTGGTCATCTATGGATCCTTAGCCCATGAATCCAATGAGTTTCCCTTCCATCCACATTTATGATCCTATCGCGGAGGTAAACAAATATAGATCCTCCATTGTTTCAAGTGATTGGAAAATAATCGTGGGAATTTGATTGAACTCGGATTATACCCCAAACTAGAGACATTTCAAAAAAAAACAAAAAAAAAAAAAAAACCATGAGAACTAATACAAATGCACAATTTGCATCCAGCATTTGAGGGGCTGCTTTGAAGAAGAGAGGGTCAACTCATTTTCCAAAAGCACCAGAAGGTAGGATAATAAGTAATGGATGGAAACTTAATCAAGGAGAGAAAAAGCCAGAACTAAGGAAAAATTTCCTGACAGTGAAAACAAGTAACCAGTGGAACAACTTGCTTCCAGAAGTTGTGAATGCTCCAACACTGGAAGTTTTAAAGAAGATGTTGGATAACTATTTATCTGAAGTGGTGTAAGGTTTCTTGTTTGAGCAAGGGTTGGACTAGAAGGCCTCCAAGGTCCCTTCCAGCTCTATTCGGAATTGAAATTGGCTTCCGTTTCCTTCTCTATTCATTCAGTCTGCATTTTTCAGATCTAATCATCAATTTAAATTCATTTTATTTGGACTGTTTGGCGTGGGGGGCAGGGAGGCCTTTCTCTGTATGTGACAAAGGCCATCCAGTTGAGGGACCATGTCAGCAGCTACCAATTCAAGGAGGTAATATATACTGCACCATCTCCAAATCAAATCGCCACATAAACCTAACTCCAATTTTCTTCCTTTTTTAAAACAGATTACGGCCCGGTCTGGCAACCTAATCACAATTTGCCTCCTGTTCTGACCTAGGCTTCCCCAGCAGCACGAAGCTGAGTCCTCGTCCCGATAAATCCCTTTTATTTAATTTACGGTGAATTCCTCTCCAGCAAAGTCTTTCCTCTCCCACAGTCTTTCAAGATAGTTCACAATTACCGATCTTTATCAGGCTTGGAGAGTGGCCAGGCCGATATCTTTCAGACACCAAGAATGCAGGAAATGAACTAATTGTCTCCTGCAAACTCCATTCCCCTTTCGCTCCTCTTTTATTCCCTCTGGGAGGGGCCATTCACCATCCACCTGTGGCCTTACTCCCTCATTGACCTTTGTTCTTTAGCTGTTCCCTTCATCTGGCAACTCTGCACATGCCCACACTGGGAACAGGCTCCAGCTGTTCTTCTGCCTCACTGATGTCAGACTCCAAGGCAGCTGATAACCGGCATACGGTCCTGGCCTCCTCTCTGCCTCCGACGCAGAGCTCTCATCAGAGCCTTCCCCAGACTCCAGCACTGGCCCATGTTCCTCCACAACCTCCTCACTGTCTGAATCTGCTGTCAGATCCGCTGGCCGCTGGCGGGCCACAACACCTTTTTGATCTCAGGATGGCAAGACAAAATGATTCAGAATAAAACTGCTCTCACACTTCACAAAAGAAATATGTTTTATCTTTGGCCATTCACCCCCAACCGGGAGAAATGGCAATTCTTTGTACATGTACACAGAATTTTTGTCTCTTCCACACTCTTACCGTCTTCTATTTGGCACCTGCATAGCTGAAATCTTTACAGTTACATACAACAGATCTCCAAAGACCGTCTGTCCCCCACCCACCTCTGCCACTTCAAAATCCGACGGAACAACAACCGTGCGGAAACTCACATCCTGGACTTCCTTTTGTGTGTTGTGTGATTAGAGGAGGCAACAAAACACGCTCGTCTCGTTTACACGGCTGCCCAATCCAATCGCAATTTCATTTCCCGGTGTATAAGGACCTCCGATTCTCTTCCCTCCCACTCTTTCATTTATTAATTACATTTTACATTATTTTTCTCCTCCGTATTTTTGTTTAAATCTTTTTTTTCCTCTTTTTTTTTTCGTTTTTAAACGTCGGTGGATTTCCTTTCTTCGTTTTTGTTTTGTTTTGTTTTGAGTGTGTCTGTTTACAGAAAAAAAAAAGGATTAGTTTGTATAGATAAAGTACGTAAAATTGGGGGTTAGCAGAGTTTGGCAGTCATCTGATCCGATTGTTTAAGGATCTCGGTGTTGTACAGATCCAGCGCGTGGTTCACCCGGATTATCTCTGTGTTGGTCAGTTTCAGACGGTGTTTGAGCATACAAGAGAAAAGATCCAGCTGGGGTTTTCCAGGGGCTACCGGGGGTGCCAATCTGTTGATTCGGTCCCGTATATCCAACATCAACAACATGACTGAAGAAGAGGAGTAGAACTGCCCACCTTGTGTGTAGGACTGGTTGACTTGTTGAACAGCGCTACGCAACAGATCGGCATTAAAGCGCAAGCTGTATCCAAACACTTGAATGTCTGAAATTTTGATGTAGAACTGGCGCTTGTTCGGATCGGAAAGGTCTACAGGCCCTTGACCGGTCTCGTTGCGCATCAAAGAGGGCAACCGAGTCCGGCTACGTAGATAGATGTGGACAGTCTCAAAAAAAGTTTTCCACCGGTTCCCCAGCAAGAGAGTCCAGTTGTAGCACTGGCTGTTCTGCAGACGGATTTTCTCCCAACGCGGGTAGCCGAATTCTCCGAAGGGCATGTTCCAACCTTCGGAGTGGCTCCCGCTGAAAGGGTTCACGTAGACGAAGAACATGGGATCCAGGCTGCTGTTGCGCATCTGGCAGATCCGCATGGAGATCCCGATGACCATGTGGATGAAGTCCATCCGGTTCTTGTTGCTCTTCAAGGTGAGGGACATGCGCCTGCGCCACCGGGGGTCAAAGAAGGTGTCCAGGCGGATCTCGTTACTGATGAAAGTTGTGTGGACATACAAGCGGGAATCCATCTTTTGAAGGAGGTATTTCAGCTCCAGATCCTGGAAGTCCAAATCGGTCTCGAAGCTGATGAATTGCTCGCTGCGCTCAGAGTCCACATTCTGGGGCTCGCAGCGACCCCGGGAGAGACGGTAGCCCTTGTTGCAGGAGCCGCAGAGGGAGATGTTGGCCAAGCTGCACATGGCACAGCTGTTGTTGCCGCCGATGATGCACG
Source organism: Arizona elegans (assembly GCA_022577455.1). NCBI lineage: Eukaryota > Metazoa > Chordata > Lepidosauria > Squamata > Colubridae > Arizona > Arizona elegans. The sequence goes on from JAKOOJ010000031.1 coordinate 817,847, forward strand.
GGATTGGCCGTTGGCACAGACTGGTGCTCCCGTGACAGACGCAGCTCCGTTGGCTCTCCAGAAAGGTCCCCCAGAAGCCATTCTCATTGCAGTAGAGCAAAGATTGGACTCGGGAGAGCCACTGCTGTATCGTCCTACAAGGGACAAAGCATAGGCTATAAGACAGCATCTCTTACCACATCTCAAAGTACTTCTGAGGAAACTCAATGGTTGGGTTAGCCCAAGATCAGCTTCTCCAACTCAACGGCATGCCTTCTAATCAATCTAAAGGATGACTTTCTGCAAAATCACCTCTCCCTTACAAGCCCAACCAGTTTCTCACATCTACCACCCAGAAAACCTGACATGCTCGTACCTACTCTGGACCCCCATTTCCACCCAGAATTACAGATAGCTCCAAGAAATGGAAAGATCCTAGATAAAATCCTGAACAACTTCCTTGCAAAAAGTGTGAATGCTCCAACATTGGAAGTTTTTGAGAAGATGTTGGATAAACATTTGTCTGAAGTGGTATAGGGTTTCCTGCCTAAGCAGGGGGTTGGACTAGAAGACTTCCAAGGTCCCTTCCAATTCTGTTATTCTATTCTATTCTATTCTATTCTATTCTATTCTATTCTATTCTATTCTATTCTATTCTTCTATTCTATGAAGAAGAAGAAGAAGAAGAAGAAGAAGAAGAAGAAGAAGAAGAAGAAAGAGAAGAAGAAGAAGAAGAAGAAGAAGAAGAAGAAGAAGAAGAAGAAGAAGAAGAAGAAGAAGAAGAGGAAGAAGAAAGAGAAGAAGAAGAAGGAGAAGGAGGAGAAGGAGAAGGAGAAGGAGAAGGAGAAGGAGAAGGAGAAGGAGAAGGAGAAGGAGAAGGAGAAGGAGAAGAAGAAGAGACCATTTGTCTGAAATGGTGTAGGGTTTCTTGCCTAAGCAGGGGGTTGGACTAGAAGACCTCCAAGGTCCCTTCCGACTCTGTTATTCTAAATTCTAGTTTCTTCCTGTTTTTTTTTTTAAAAAATGCAAAAAACCCAGAACTTGATTCCATGACATACAAAATAACGGAGCGTCTCCAAAATCTTGTGATACACTCCAGCTGAATTGGAGAATTATTTTCAACTCTTTTACTTTTTTTTAGATCCGGTCTGAACTTGGCACCAAGCTCTCTCCCTGCCATTTGTCAGTTTTTCATCTGTTAGAAAGAGCTATCGGTACATCCCTCGGTGGTGGAGGGTGGGGGTGGGGAGAATGAGATTTTTTTTTTTTTTTTTTTTTTTTACATATGCAGGGCAAACCCTTCAATCCATGACTTCTTCCAGTCAGTAGCTCTGCCCAGGGCCTTTATAAATCATGCAATGCTTCCCATTCAGAAATTACAAAACCAGGTCAGCAAAGAAACGAGAAATGCAAATCCTCAGCTCGCTTCTTCCTCCCCCCCCCCAATCCGAGTCACCTCTGGCATTGTTTTTAATTAATGCATTGACTGGGCTTGGTTTGCAAACAAAACTCTTAATGTGCAAGACGAAGAAAAAAGCAGAGGCAAACACGAGTTACAAAGAGCTTTTTTTTTCTTTTTTAACTCGTGCCTTTCCGAACCATTAAGATTAGCTAAATGCAAGTTTATTTCTCTCCCTCCCTCCCTCCCTCCCTCCCCCCCTCTCTCTTTCCGTTCTATTTGCCTTCATTTCCATAAAGGGTACTTGAGTGTCAGTTTGTTGCTTCAGGCCATAATCTGAATATAGAACATGCTATTTCTATTAGAGCTTTGTGAATGGCACAGGGGAAAAAAATATCTCACACTGTTAATATTATCGCCCCGATCTTTTGGAAGCCTGCCCCGCATATTAAATACTGCTGTCTCTTGTCCAGAGCATTTCACGCAGTCCAAAATTGCCTGGGGACGATGCTTCTTTGAGGTCTCATTGGGTGCAAAGGTAACCTCATGGCAAAAATTTGGGGGTAGGAGTGGGTGCATTGCAAAATATGCTCCTTATTTCTAGGGGAGACAAAAATCACACAGACTTGGTGCCAAGCAAGCTTTTGATGGTTGGGATGGGACACTTAAAAAAAGAGCTGTGTTGGGGCCAGTGGTTAGAATGCAGGATTGCAGGCAAACTCTGCCCACTGCCAGATGTTCGATCCTGACCAGCTCCAGTCTTCCATGCTTCCAAGGTCGGTAAAATGAAGGCTCAGATTGTTGGAGGCAATAGGCTGACTCTGTAAACTGCTTAGAAAGGGCTGTAAAGGACTGTGAAGTAGTATATAAGTCTAAGTGCTTTCACTTATTCTATTCTATTCTATTCTATTCTATTCTATTCTATTCTATTCTATTCTATTCTATTCTATTCTATTCTATTCTAGTCTACTCTACTCTACCCTACCCTACCCTACCCTATTCTGAGCTGTTGTGGCACAGTAGTTAGAATGCAGGATTGCAGGCAAACTCTGCCCATTGCCAGGTGTTCGGTCCTGACCGGCTCCAGGTTGACTAAGCCTTCCATCCTTCCAAAGTCAGTAAAATGAGGACCCAGATTGTTGGGGAGGAGGACACAAGATGCTGACTCTGTAAACCGCTTAGAGAGGGCTGTAAAGCACTGTGAAGTGGTATATAAGTCTATTGCTATTCTTCAACCTGATCCCTCTACTGAGGGCCTTAAGAGGATCTGCTTATACCTTGGCTGTTGTCACTCAGCAGCCACCTTGTTTCGGAGCAGGACTTCTGATCCCAATTGTCGTCTTAAGTAGAGGACTACCTTGTACTCATACACCCAATATGCCAGCTAAAAGCAGAGTGCCAGTACCTTTCCCTAGGCAGCTGGTGGTGTGGATTGTGCCGACAACGGATGCTGAGGCCAAAGAGTTTACGGGAAGTGCGCTGGATCTTCTGCCGTTGTGCCTCCATGGAACTCTGCAAGAGCTTATAGCGGTTCTGAAGATCCCAGTCATTCCCCCAGTGCTGATGGATGCTCCCAATGGTCAGGAAATGGTTGTTAGGTAGTTTCTTCATGAAGGACTTAAATTCATCTAGGAAAATCATGTATACAAACACGTCTTCATATAGGTAATTCCAAGACGGGATCATTTGATGGGAGAACCTGTAGATCATCTTTCTTCCCACCATAGAATGTTGGGCATATCTACATTCTTGAGGTTTTCAAGAAAGGTTGGATAACTATTTGTCTGGGATGGTATAAGAACTCCTGGCTTGGGCTGGGAGGAGGGTTGAATTAGAAGACCTCCAACTTTCCAACCCTATGATTCTATGAGAAGGAATCAGAGTTTAACTCATCCCATAAAAAAAGTCCAAAATTCAATGCTCAGGATCTCCAATTCAAGGAATCACCAGAGGGAATTCCTGCCTTGGGCAGGAGGTTGGACTAGAAGACCTCCAAGGTCCCTTTCCAGTCCTAGGATTCCATGAGAAAGAACCAGAGTTCTACATCCTGGTAGGGCCTGGTAGCTCAGCAGACTAAAAGCATTGTGATTAACACCAGCTGTCTGCAATTACTGTAAGTTCGAATCTCACCAGGCTCAAGGTTGACTCAGCCTTCCATCCTTTCTAAGGTAGGTAAATTGAGGACCCAGTTTGTGGGGGCAATAAGCTGACTTTGTATAAATATACAAAAGTATGAAAGCTATTGCTTAATGCATTGTAAGCCGCCCTGAGTCTCCGGAGAAGGGCGGCATATAAATCAAATTTTTTAAAAAAACAAAAACCATCCACATCCCATAGAGAAAATCCAAGGACCAAATGCTCAGGAGATCTCCAGTTCAAGGATTCACCGCCAATGATGAGAAAATGTTCAGGAGATCTCCGGCTCAAGGATTCACCGCCAATGGTGAGAAAATGCTCAGGAGATCTCCAGCTCAAGGATTCACCCCCAATGGTGAGAAAATGCTCAGGAGATCTCCAGCTCAAGGATTCACCGCCAATGATGAGAAAATGTTCAGGAGATCTCCAGCTCAAGGATTCACCGCCAATGATGAGAAAATGCTCAGGAGATTTCCAGCTCAAGGATTCACCACCAATGATGAGAAAGCGTCATCCACAAGACAACTGGGCATTCCTTGAAGGCATTTTGCTTCTGACCCAAGAAGCTTCTTCCGTTCCAAGAAACTTTTTCGCTTCTGATCCAAGAAGTTTCTTCAGGTGTGAAGAAGCTTCTTGAATGAGAAGCGAAACTTCTTCAAGGAAAAACAATCTCCAGCTAACTTTTGAAAAAAACACCTTTGGGACAACCATAACCTAGATGACTGAGAATCTCCATAGCCCTCTTTCTGAGTATCTTCCAAAGGGCTAATTTGACTGGGCATAAAGCCACTTACTATCAGGGATGGGCTTCAGATCCTTTAGCAACGGATTCGCTGCTCCATTGCTGGGTGAGTGTGGCCATGGTGGGCGTGGCTTAGTTGGCTATCTGCACCACACTGTGTGTGTGGGGGCGGGGTTCGCCCTCCCCAGGCTCCGGAGGCTTTCCTCAAGCCTCCGGGAGGGTGAAAACAGCTTCCCCTGGGGTCTGGAGGCCGGAAACAGGCCTGGGACTTCCGGAACCTCTGATAGGCCCATTTTTCCCCTCCCAGAGCCTCCGCGCGGCCCCTGCATTTACCTGGAATGATGAACAGGCCGCATGGAGACTCCTCGAAGGGATGGGGCAGGGGGGAGGAGAGGGGCAAGGTGGGGTGGGTGTGGCCAGCTAGGGGTGGCATTTGTGATTCACCGAACCCTGGCGATCCTTGGCCGAACCCCCAGGAGCCCACCCCTGCTTACTATGTCATCCCACCAAAACACTCTTGCCTTTCCCCACAATTACCTGAATTCTCTAGATCTTTGTAGGCCTCTGTCCATGATTTGGCCATGTTAGCCAGCGTGTATTCCATTATCTGGATGTCAGTGATGGGACAATTGCACTGGGGAAACTCTTCGGCACATTGGCATCCGCATTGGCTGTCTTGGCAAATGTATTCCCCTTCTCCGTTGCACATGATGTAACTCAGTGCCGACTGCACAAATTTCTCTTGCAAATACTGAGGAAAGATGACCTGGAGACCTACAGGGAGGAAAAGAGAAAGAAAGAAGAGAGAAAGGGAGGTCAAAATAGGAACGAAGAGAGGGAATCTCCCCTGACTTCTCTAGCGGAGTCACCAAGGGCTGGTTTTGCATTTCCTGCTTAACCTGTGTGGTGGGAGAGCTGACCTACTTTTGAGGTCTGCACAATAATATTGAACCATAAAGAATCCAACAGGCAAGGCTGACCTAACATGCTGAACCTCACATCCAGAAAGGTCTAATCATAGAATCACAGAACTGGAAGGGACCACGGAGGTCTTCTAGATGTTGGAGTTCATTGTTGCAATGTATTTATATGCAACAACTATAGTTGAGACAACCATGATCTGGGTGACTGAGAATCTCCATAGATATTTAACAACTACAGTAGTATTCAGCCAGTAGGTGGCAATATTTACAGGTTTGGACGTATGGTATATACTCTATGCTCTTTTGTTCTGAGTAGAGTTTCCTGTTTCCTGTTACAGTTCAATAGTTGAGCAGTAAAGCACATGGTGACTGTACTTTTGTTTGCGCTGTTGTGCTATATATAAACAGAATTTCACTATAAACACTAGTCCAACCCCCTAATCAAATGCGGGCTCATTCTTTGACAAATTTGTGAGGTTCCATATCTGATCTCATTAAAAACCTTGTGAGAACACGGTCTATACATTTGCAGACTTTTAATGTCTCCCTCCAGCTGCCATTTTGGTAGCTCTGGTGTCCCAGACGTTGAACTGAAACGAACGTTTGCAAGGGCGCTGCAAGAAACCAACTTTTCTTGGTGAAGTGGACATCAGTGGTTTTGCACAAGTGGCTGGCAACGCAATCGTTCAGCAATCCGTGCTTTCTGTTCATGTCGGCAGTTTTCACTGGGCAGCCCGAGGCCTGTAGTGTCTCTGCAGCTGTTTCTTCACATTTGAGAAGCTCAGCTTGTCAAAGCCGATCAGCTTCCAGGAGGTATCCAAGGATGGTGAAAAGCACTGCAAAAAGTCCAGCCTTCCTGCGGATCTTTGAAATATTTGCCTGCGTGTCTCACTCAGCCAGATGTAGGCCTAAATCTCACAGTGGCAGATGAAGCAGCCGAAAACCGTAGCCTCACTAATTATTCTTCTGTGGGAAGAAATATCCATCTGGTTCAGTTCCAAGCCAGGAGAATCAAAATGGAGGCTGGAGGCTGATTGAAAAGAAGGCCCATTTATTGGTGAAGCAGAACCACCAAGCACTTGTGATTCTGGGCAGCTGATCAAATGGAGTTGAAAGTGGGCGGTTTTTTTATACCTTTTTGGGATTTGCATTTGAGCTTCCTGTTCCTATGCAAGAACATGTCTTCTATTGGCTGTTGTCACATTCCTATGGGGTCATGTAGGGGTCATAGCTGGCTCTATAGGCAAAGAAGAAATACAAATCCTAGATGTTTGTCTGAGCTAATCTGGTTAGCCGCTGGCTTATTGTTTAAACCCTGGGCTCCTGGGTTTGAAGTTTGGACTGCTCTGGGATGATTCAATGAAGGGGCTTGTGTTCTGACAGGGTGTTGGGCAATTCCTATTGTGGCTTAATGGCTTTCGTCCTGTTTTGGATCTTGGGTGAGAGTATTTGCTTATGAATAGAGCTATCTAGATACTCATCTTCCTCTTTCAATAAGCTCTTAAGTGCTGACATCTGCTGTGGGCTATTAAGGAAAGTGGGGGTTGCTTTCTGACTCTGAAAAAACACGTTTCTCCATTTCTCCCTTTGGGGAAATATAACATTCTGCCTTTTTTTTTTTTAATATTTCCCAAAATATTTCATTCTTCTAAGGAGGGGCAGGTGCTGACTTTCTACCCTTCCATTCGTAGGACTGCAATTCCTCCAGAGGCCACTTGACAAAGAGAGATGGTATTCAGCCAGTTCATACCAGTTTCGGCAAACCGGTAGTGGCGATGGTGGATGGACTCGCCCCAGCTCCAAATCATGCTATTTAGGCATGTTTTCGAGGCGCGGACAGTGAGGGTATGCGCGCAAAGCAGGCGTTCAGCGAACCATTGGTAAAGGTAAGTTATCAAACCGTGTTGACAAACCTCACTGGTGCAGAAGGGAACAACAAAGAAATGTAAAAATGAGAAGGCAGTAATGGTATCAATCAGATCTTATCCGAAGGAGGGGAGTTTAACAATAACTGGAGGAAGAATTTAACCTATCCAGAGCTGAGCAAGAACGCCCCAATTCACACAGTGACGGGCCTTGATTAAAAAGCCGTGAATTGTTATACAATTTTCAGTTCGCTTATCAGAACCAGAATGATGTCCTCGCAGGCTCTGATTCACACCTCTCTTCTCTTCCCTTACTCAGAATAGAAAAGAAATATTCCCCTCTTCCAACATTTGGCTTCGTGACAGTATGGGAGACTGTATAATTCTCATTCCATCCAAACAAAACTCTGAGAATGCCATATGTGTTTGTTGGATCTCTTTGGAGATGAGTAAGAATGTAATAGGTTTTAAAAAATATATACTCCTTCTAATTAAAAAAAAAAAATCCTCCGCTTCTAGGAATCAGAACACCAACCTGCTCAGGTTAACTTCAGAGACTTTTGTTGAAAGAAGGAGAAAGGAGAAATCTCATTTTTTGGGGTAGGTGGGTGTAGTGCGGAGTGGGCTTCACATAATGTAGCAACTGATTCGCCCAGCACCGAAAATGTGAGTGCGTGCACGCATGCGTGTGACATCACAAACCACAGCAATTCGCTTGCACGCGCCGTTTGTGTATGCATGCGACATAAAAAACACAACGATGTAGGACGGAATTGCACCCAGGCAGGGGCGGGGGCGGGGGCGGGCCCACCCGCAGGTCGCCGCTACTGGTTCCCCGGGAACCGATTCGAACTGGCTAAATCCCACCTTTGGTGTAGTGGGGACAAAGAAATAGAAGAAGAATCTGTTGAAAAATAATATGATGAGTATGACCACTATAGTGTCCAAAACTTCTGTTGCTAAATGAGACACTGTTAAGTGAGTGTTCCCCCTCCCCCATTTTACGAGCTTTCCTAACACAGTTGTTAAGTGAAACACTGCAGATGCGAAGGTACTAACACGGTTGTTAAATGAAACTGGCTTCCCCCTTGACTTTGCTTTTCAGAAAGCTGCAAAAGGGGATCACGTGACCCTCCTTCCCCCCGGGGACACGGCATTCATCATAAATATGAATCGGTTGCCAAGCATGTGAATTTTGATCACGAACCGTTGGGGGATGGTCATAAGTGTGAAAAACAGGTTACAAGTCACTTTTTTCAGTGCCGTTGTAACTTCGAACTATCACTAAATGAACTGTGTTAAGCAGCGGTGGGTTTTGCATTATGCTGCTACCGGTTCACCGCGCACGCACCCGGTTCACACGCGTTCCTACCTCCGCGCATGCACCCAGCCTTCCACGAATGTGCTTTGCTTCCTACTTCCGCAGATGCCCCCGGCCTCAAAAACTTGTCTAAATAGGATGGCATAGAGCTGGGGCAGGTGGGCAGGCCCACTCGCGATTTCCACTACCGGTTCCGACAAACCGGTTTGCTCGAACCGGCTGAATACCAACTCTGGTCTTAAATCGAAGATTATCTGTAGCTACATAACGTTAAATAAGAAGACTGGAGAAAATGTTTGATTGGTGGGAAGGGGGTGGTTTTCCAACTCATAGAAGATTAGCATTAGAAAAAGCGAGCTCACTCCACTTATATGAAGATGCAAACAGTCCTTGGTGACGAGTTCCATTTATAGCCTCATCCATGGCAACTTGGAATTAAAGGGGGGGAGGAAAAAAATAAGTCAAGTCACAGTCTTTAAGGGACTGTGCTTTTCGGAATTAGAAATCTCTTGTCGCCTGCTTTGGGAAATCATTTTGCTGTCTTTGACCTAATTTCCTGCAACTCGATCGATGGAAATGGTATTTGGGACACAGAAGGGTGGGGGGAAGGAGATGGGGAAGGGGAGCAAGAATCTCCTTAGGGGTGGGGAGGGGGTGGAATTGGCCCAAAAGTAGCAGCTTCATTTGGAGAACTTTGGAGAGGAAAAAAAATGAAAGTGCACAAATTTCTCTCTCAAATACTGAGGAAAGATGACCTGGAGATCTACTGGGAAGAAAGAGGCCATTTTTGACTGTCTCACTATTTAGGGGTCTTGGGTATTATAATAAGATAAAGGTCAAAGTTCCTCTCACACATAGGTGCTAGTCCTTCCAGACTCTAGGGGGCGGTGCTCATCTCCGTTTCAAAGCCGAAGAGCCAGCGCTGTCCGAAGATGTCTCCATGGTCATGTGGCCGGCATGACTCAATGCCAAAGGCTCACGGAACGCTGTTCCCTTCCCACCAAAGATGGTCCCTATTTTTCTACTGGCATTTTTGACGTGCTTTTCAACTGCTAGGTTGGCAGAAGCTGGGACAAGTCACGGAAGCTCACCCTGTTACGTGGCACTAGGGATTCGAACCGCTGAACTGCCAACCTTTCAATCAACAAGGTCAGCATCTTAGCCATTGAGCCACCACGTCCCTCTGAATACTATAATACAGGGATGAAATATGATACAAGAATGGTCTGAAGCTGCCCTCAATCATTTGAAGAAGACACCCCAATGCATTTTGGTTTAAAGACTTCTTCAAGAACCAGCCTCTTACAAGCAGGCTTACGAGTTATCACAGATGGACTCTGGGAAGTTGAGGCCATCCAGATTTGAATCTGAAATTGGAACTTGGAAGAGGAACTTGAGGTCAAGTAATCTAGTCCCTGGCTCAGGGCAAGAACCCAAATTCAAATCTCCACGACAGATTGGCTACCTGAATTCCTCCAGCAAAGGGGAACATGATACCTTCCTTACTAACGCATTCCAGATCAGATAATTTTACCGTTAGGAATTTGTTCCTAACATGGAAGAATTGGTGGTAAAAGGAAACCAGGCCGCCAAAGAACACGGTGGCTGGACACCATCAAAGCCGCCACCAGCCAGAACATAGAACAATTTCAAAGAAGAAATGCAAGATCGGAAGACATGGAGGGACCTTGCCCCCAAAACCACCAAGCATCAGACACAATTCAACAGATACCTTTCTCCTTCTCCTTCTCCTTCTCCTTCTCCTTCTCCTTCTCCTTCTCCTTCTCCTTCTTCCTCCTCCTCCTCCTCCCCTCCTCTTCCCATTTAACCAAACCCTCCCTTCCTGTAACTTGAAGTCATTCTTCTCTCCATTAGCCAATTGTGACTTTCTTCTACATGATGCCCTTTCTGGTCCTTGAAGGATGTTCTCCGGAATCCTCTCTCTTGCCAGTTGTTCTCATGATTACACATACACAACTCAAACACAACTCCAGTTTCTTCTTCTTTGAACCTGCTCAGGTTTGCCCGGATCCTTTTAAAAAAGAACTGGGAGTCCAGAACGAAAATCAACCAACACTGTGACTCCATATCAGTCAAAAGTATATAGACGAGAATGATGGAAGGTTCTCCGCGGGAGAGACTGATAAACAAGGCTTCTCATTACCAGCGACCTTTAAAAGTGTGCCTTTTACCTTCTCCATTTTTCTACTCGCTCCACCATCTAGAAGGTACATCTCAGAATAATTAATGGAAACCTTTGTATTCCCAGCTGCTGTATAACTCCCTCATTAGTAACTATTTACAGGGCTGCTGGTAATGGATCACAACTTCATTCTCCTCCGATTGCTTTGCCAACCCGGCGTAAGATGTTGCAAGAAACTGTGGTGGTGGAAAACAACAATAACTGTAGCCCCACAACTCACCGACATCTATTATTTTCGACTGGAAACCACTCGGAAGCTGGGAGGAAGGGACGGTCCTATGCACCCTTGTGCACGCATACAACGCACAATTTTGGATAAAAATTGTAATGCAGACAAGCGACTGTCCAGTCTCTTCTTAAAAACCTCCAGCGATGAAGCATCCACAACTTCTGAATGCAAGCTGATCCATTGGTTGATTGTCCTTACTGTTAGGAAGTTTCTCCTTAATTCCAGGTTGCTTCTCTCCTTGAGTAGTTTCCTCATTAGAAGAGAATAGAGCTGGAAGGGATCTCGGATGTCATCTAGTCCAACCCCCTGCTCAAGCAGGAAACCCTACATTATTCCGGACAAATGGTTGTCCAGTCTTCTTCTTAAAAACCTCCAGTGATGAAGCACCCACAACTTCTGGAGGCAAGTTGTTCCACTGGTTAATTGTCCTCATTGTTAGGAAGTTTCTCCTCAATTCCAGGTTGCTTCTCTCCTTGATTAGTTTAATTTCCATCCATTGTTTCTTCTGGTGCTTTGTAGAATAATTTGACCCCCCCCCCTCAATAATTTGAATGAAGGAGAAAGGAAAGAGGAGAACTGTGGGTTTCTTAACGCTCTCTGAACTTTCTTTCTTGAAGACGTTTCATTACCCAAATAGGTAACATCATCAATGCTAGAAGGGAGTGGGGTTTGTTCTCTTTCTGCAGGAAAACCACCAAGCTCAGAGAGCACCAGCAACCCTTCATTTCAACCCTGAGCTACATATATCCTTTATTGTAAATAAATTCAAAGCAAAGTGCAACAGTCCCAAAAGCTGCTTTTCCCAAAGGAAACTGGACTTCCACTTTTTTTTTTCCCCCTTGAAAACGTTTTGCTTCTCATTCAAGAAGTTCATGAGCTGAAGAAGCTCCTTGGATGATAAGCAAAATGTTTTCAAGGTGAAGAATAACCGAGAAAACTCATCTGCCTTTTGGAAAAGCACCTTCGGGATAAGCACGACCTGAATGGTTGAGAATCTCCATAGACATGCAAGACGGATGCCAGCCAAGGATGAAGCCTCCCGCATCTCACCTGGATACAGTTCCGTGAAACACCTTGCAAAGGAGAGGGTTTTGACCTAGACTTCCTTTATCACCCTGGACAAGCTGCCAAAGACCTAATTGGCAATTAGCTTTGCAAGGCCACACGGAGTAGAGTCAAAACGGAGTTTCAGAATTTTAAACCGACCAGAACGAACAAAGTTGCTTCCTGCAAAGACTCACGTGCCTTTGCTCCTCCTTTATGTCTTATGGGAGGAGCCAATCATCTCCAAGCCTTACTCCCAAGTCATCCCTTTTGTTTTAACTGTTCTTGCCTTCTGGCAGCTCTGCGCATGCACGCACTGGGAACAGGCTCCCCCTGTTCCTCTGCCTCGCTGATGTCCGACTCCAGAGGCTCCGGAGGCAGCACATAACTCCCAGATGGCCCTGGCTCCCCCTCTGTCTCTGAGGCTCTCATCCAAGCCTTCCCCAGATTCCAGGACTGGCCCATTGTCCTCCCCAGCCTCCTCACTGTCCGACTCTGCTGCCAGTTCCGCAGGCTGCCGTTGGACCACAACAGACAGATAAGTTAGAGAGTGGAGGATACCATGGTCACTAAGTCTGTGCATTTGTGTCTTTTATTCCCCCTTACCTTGGAGATGGAGTTTGCTCTCCGTGCTTTGCAGAAGGACAGAACTCACAGAGTCCAGATTGTCATAACTGTTGCAGCCCAGAGGACCTGTCCGCGTTTCGGTGACCTGGAGAACATCAAAAGAAAGTGAAACCATAGCAGCTGCCCCACCATTGAAGAGCAGTGGTCTGTCCTAGGCTCCCTTTACAAGCAGGAGGCAGGAATTACTGGCAAAACCTCTTTTAATTTACATGACTGTGAATTACATTCATTCACAGTCAGCAAGGTTCGTCCAAACAGTTTTTCAATGAAATATTTCTCAAGAGCCTTGATAGTACAGTGGTCTAAGGCACCCTGTTATTAAGATGGTTATTAAGACCAGCTGCCTGCAATTACTGCGAGTTCGAATCTCGCCAGGCTCAAGATTGACTCAGCCTTCCATCCTTTCTAAGGTAGGTAAATTGAGGACCCAGTTGTGGGGGCAATAAGCTGACTTTGTATAAATATACAAAAGGATGAAGGCTATTGCTTAGTACATTGTAAGCCGCCCTGAGTCTCCGCAGAAGGGCGGCATATAAATCAAATTTTTTTAAAAAAACAAAACCTACAGTTTATCTCGTTCGGCAAGCTGCCACGCAAATTATTTCCAACCGCAGTACAAAGCCAAACTCGGCACAAAGTCTCTCAGAGTTATGGAATGAACAAACTGTTTCCTGCAAAAGGAAATCCTCTCTCTCCCTCTCTCTCACTTCTCACTCTCTTCTCTCTCTTTCTGTTTCTCTCCCTCTTTCTTTCTCATATCTCTCCCTCCCTCCCCCTCCCGCTCTCTCTTTCTCTTTTTCTCTCTCTTTCTCTCTCCTATCTCTCTCCCTCCCCCTCTCCCTCCCTCTCTCTTTCTCTTTTTTTCTCTTTTTCTCTCCTATCTCTCCCTTCTCTTTCTTTCTGTTTCTCTCTCTTTCTCTCTCCCTCTCTCTTCTCTCTTCTCCCTCTCTCTTTCTCTCTCTTTCTCGTTCTCTCTCTCTTTCTCTCTTCTATCTCTCTTCCTCCCCCTCTCTCTCCCTCCCTCTCTCTTTTTCTCTCTTTTTCTCTCCTATCTCTCCTTTCCTCCCTCCCTCCCTTTCTCTCCCTTCTCTCTCCCTTCTCTCTCTTTCTGTTTCTATCTCTTTCTCTCCCTCTCCTTCTCTCTCTCTTTATCTCTCTCTTTTTCTCTTCTATCTCTCCCTCCCTCTTTCTCCCTCTTTCTCCCCCTCCTCTCTCTTCTCTCTCTCCCTCTCTCTCCTTCCCCTCCCCATATTTTGTGCTAGTTTTGCTGAAAGCACTGAAGTTGTGGTCACGCTTCTAACCATCACCGTGCTGCTTTTGAGGCAGTTGTGAAAGGTACATTCTGAGCGGAATAACTTTCTAGCAAGTAGATCAAAGGAACATGTCTATTTTCAAACCTTACACATCAACCATTCGAAGTGCACCTAACCTCCCTCTTCCCAAACTTCAGATGCTTTCAGTCCACCTCTCTGGCATCTTCAAGCACTGTCAGCCTCAGAAATATATATATATATATATATATATATATATATATATATATATATATATATATATATATATATATATATATATATATATATATATATATATATATATATATATATATAAAAACGGATCTCCAGTACGATGACAAAGGCCAAACCTTTATGGAAACTCTCTTCCATCTACTGTTTTGTAGGTCAATTGCTAAGGAGCTCCAGATAGTTTTCCCTTCTCTTTACTGGTGCAGCTACATTAACTCTGAAGCTCTCAAAGGACCTTTGCCCTGGCCATTATCCGTCCTTTGAACTGTGTTACCGAGCATTTCTGAGGTTTTTGACTAGGTGCATGGTGCTTTTCCATTCACTCACACACCAAAAAGCCACTTATTTATTTATTTATTTATTTTATTTTTGAACTTGTATACCGCCCTTCTCCCTGAGGACTCAGGGCGGTGAACAGGCAAATAAAAACATCAAATACAAATATTAAAATACAGTTAAAAATATGTATAAATTTGGCCCCATTAATTAAAACAATAAACAAAAACAAAAAAACAATTAAAAACATTTAAAAAGAGTTAGGCCAGCCCAGCTTGTTGGAAAAAGAAGGTTTTAAGGGCACTTAACTGACTTTTAAGCAGGTCTGCAGGAGAAAAGGATTGCCAAGGATGAGAGAGGCCTTTTCACGCTGCCTCTCTCAAAGGCACACGGAACCTGCAGTTGCTCCTTCAAAAGGCCACTGGGCTTTGTTTTTCCTTGAAGAGGTCTCGCTTCTTATCCAAGAAGCTCCCTCAGTTCTTCAGAAGGCAACTGGACTTTGTTCTTCCTTGAAGAGGTTTTGCTTCTCATCCAAGAAGCTTCTTCAATTCTGATTGAAGTTCTGGAGTGAGAACTGAAGAAGCTTCTTCAAGGAAAAACGAAGTCCAGTTGCCTTCTCAAGAACTGAAGAAACTTCTTGGACGAGAAGCAAAATGTCTTCAAGGAATAACAAAGTCCAGTTGCCTTCTGAAGAACTGAAGAAGCTTCTCTTCTTGATTAGTTTCCATCCATTGCTTTGTGTCCTGCCTTCTGGTGCTTTGGAAAATACATTGACCACCTCTTCTTTGTGGCAGCCCCTCAAATACTGGAATCCTGCTATCATGTCACCCCTAGTCCTTCTTTGCTCTAGACTAGCCATACCCAATTCTTGCAACTTGGACACCATCAGGCACACCTCTGAAAAAAAATAAATCCAGAATATGTTCCCAGGCTTACAGTTAAGACCGCTTAGAAGGTCAACCAGAACATCTAGACTTTATGTAGATGTTGGGCGGAGGAGGAGAGAAATTAGGCACTGACATCAGGGTGGTGGAAGAGTGGTGTGGTGGCCTAGAAGTAGAGCTCTCGCCTCACAATCAGGAGGCTGTGAGTTCAATCCTAGGCAGAGGCAGATATTTCTCTCTCTGGGCACAATGAGAATATATCTGCTGAACAAAACTCTGCATTGGTGACAGGAAGGACATCCGGCCAGTAAAAACTCTACTAGCTCCATTCAGTTGTTCAGACTCCACCCCGTAAGGGATTATGGGGTTATTAAAAGATGAAAGATCACCCTGATCCACCCTGGTGGAAGCAAAATTTGAAGAAAAAGAAAAGAAAAGAAAAGAAAAGAAAAGGAGATCTGCCTTTCCCAGGATCTGGTTTTCCCCACACTCGTCTTGCTCAACCCAAACTAACTACGTATGTAAACCCAGCTCTACCTTGATTGCTCCCGTGGAGATCTGAATCTCGTGGAGGCGTCTCATGGTTCCATCCCGGTCCACAAAATACGAAGAGGCAAGCTGGTGAAGGGACTCAACACTTTGGGTGGCATTGCCCGACTTCCGGTCAAGTCGGTTTTTGTCCATATACATGGTCAGCGCTTCTTCTCCTAGCGAGGCACCAAAGAAAGTGGAAGCAGGAGGCAGAAAGGAAGAGAAGGAAGGAGGGACGGAGGAAAAAAGAGAGAAGGAAGGAAGGAAGGAAGGAAGGAAGGAAGGAAGGAAGGAAGGGAGGAGATCAGAGTCAAATTACTGCTGATGCCAACAAATAAAAACAAATATACAATTGGTGTTGTAATTTGAGTTGCAGCCACTGATCAATCAATGGCATTTCAAGCCATGCCATCAAAAGCTTTTAGACAGAAGATAATCTGTCTTATAATAATAAGATTATTATAAGATATGGAACAAATTTTATCAATGGTTAGAATGGAAAGGATGAAAAATATGAACTGACTAGACCTTATAGAACAGAGAATTAAGGGTTTGCATGTAATTACAATAGAATGAAAGAGGATAAAGACAAATGTATAAGTAATATAGATAGAAAAATGATGTCTTGATATATGTAAATACTGAATAGACCAAATGTATATAAGTAGCAAGGTATACTGTATATACTTATTGCTTATTTTATTATGTATGGCAAAGATAATGCCCAGACGATTACACTGTGTCTAATGTTTTAATAGGTGTTTAATCAAAAATGTTCAATTATGAACATTTATACCAAAAAGGCAAATTTAAAAAAAATACGAGAATTATAATTGATGTATTAGAATATTATGAAACAAATCCAGATAAACAATTGGCATTAATATATTTGGACGCACAAAAAGCCTTTGATAACTTCAATTGGAATATTCCTTATTTTACAGTTAGAAAATATGAAATTCGGAGATAAATTTGTAAAGACGGTAGAAAAAATACACTCCACAAAAAATGTTCAATTAAAAAAAAAAAGAGCTTTTACTTTCCATACCAGAAGATCTCAAAAGCTGATGTATCTTCTATGCCAAACCGATGGTATTTCCTTGAAAAGCCCTCAAATTCATTCCATCGTTCAAAAACTAAACTAATGAGCATCGCTAAATCTAAAAAATTAGGCCGAGAGTCTTAGATATCTTGGCGCACGTCTCCCACCTGCAGCTCTGTCCCATTCTCCATCCCTTATGTCTCGCAACCCCTTCATCATAAGATAAATCCCCAAAACGAAGAAATATAAAGGGGCGACCGAACGAGCACGAAAAGCCAATCTCTTTCAAAATGGGGTGGGGGGATAATGTGACATTTCCAACACAAAAGACGGCAAATGTATTTTTGTTTTCCATGGGATTCATTTGGATCAGATTCATCAAGGTCCAATTAGGGTGTTTCAGCCCATGCCAAAACCGTAGTGGTGGGGTGCAGGGGGAATCTTCTGTTGATCTAACACTCCAGTCATTAAAGGATAATTAATTATCTGCTTGTGACAACGAACGGGCAATCACAACCTAGTAATGGTAGAAGAGTAGGCTTTTATTTCCCCTTAAAATATTTGCAGAAGTAGAACAATCAATAGATAGATTGAGAGGGAAGGGAGGAGGGAGAAGAGGAGAGGGAGGACTGCCCTATTTCTGCAAATGTGTGTGTGTATGTGTGTGTGTGTGTGTGTGTGTGTGGGTAGACACACCCCCCACACACACCAGGACATGGCAACAGGGTCTTCAACCAAAGGATAAAACATTTTTTTCCTTATTCCTGCCATGATTAGATTTCTTTCTTTCTTTCTTTCTCTTTCTTTCTTTCTTTCTTTCTTTCTTTCTTTCTTTCTTTCTTCCTTCCTTCCTTCCTTCCTTCTTTCCTTCTTTCTTTCATTCCCTCCCTCCCTCCCTCCTTTCTTTCTTTCTTTCTTTCTTTCTTTCTTTCTTTCTTTCTTTCTTTCTTTCTTTCTTTCTTTCTTTCTTTCTTTCTTTCTTTCTTTCTTTCTACAATTCTATAACGACATATTCCAGAACGTTTTCAGCCATAAAAACAGTAAGCATGGCAACTGTAAATTAAAGGAAGAGAGGGGAAAAATAATGAAATAATAACACCCAATTCCCCCATACAGGTAGTCCTCGACTTATGACAATTCATTTAGTGACCGTTCAAAGTTACGATGGCACAGAAAAAAAGTGACTTACGACTATTGCAGCAACTCCTATGGTCCCATGAAATTTCATTTTACTGTATGCCAATTGGTGTACGTTCAGAGACAATAAAGTTATCATTCTATTCTATTCTATTCTATTCTATTCTATTCTATTCTATTCTATTCTATTCCATTCCATTCCATTCTATTCTAATTATTTCTCATTATTTCCTTATTCTTCTCTCCTCTCCTCTCCCCTTCCCTTTCCCTTCCATTCTAATTATTTCCTTATTCTCTATTCTATTCTATTCTATTCTATTCTATTCTATTCTATTCTATTCCATTCCATTCCATTCCATTCCATTCCATATTCTAGTCTAGTCTAGTCTATTCTCTGAGTGAGCTCACTCCCTTCTAGCACTGATGAAGTTACCTAGTTGGATAATGAAATGCCTGCAAGGAAACCACCAAGCTCAGAGAGCACCAAGGACCCCTCATTTGAACCCTGAGCTACCAAGATTCTCCGTTATTATGGGCTCTTTGGAATCGCCCTGTTTTAACAACCCTTCCTCAATAATATTGGGATGGCAGCCAACCAACTTTTTAGAAGAGGCAGATGTTATTAACGCTATTGCTATTGTTCCCATGCAAATCAGGCAAAATCCAGTTGGAATGGACAATTTAATAAATGCACGCATTACCGCAATGGCGTTCAGATACGCCGAGCCTACGAGCTAAAATTAAAACCCTCCATACATTCCGCTACAGCCTTGAATACCAAGGGAGAGTTTCAGATTTTCGCTTTTGGCAACGAATAAACGGGGAGGCTGAGAACCGTGCGAATGAGAAAGTTAAACAGTGGAGAACCAGGGTGTTAAAATGGCGGGTGCCTTTCCAACACCCAATTGCAAAAACAACTTGAGTTCATATGAGCAAAGAAAAAAAAAACATCGCCTCGAAATAAAAGGCAGCCACAGCAATCAAGAAGGGTTAATAGATTTTCACTGCATTATTAAGTCCTAATTTCTCATTTATTAAAACATTCAAAGTCATCTTGCCTTCAGGGTATTCCATGCAAATTAGCTCTCCGCGACGCTTCTCCAACCTCCAGAATTAGCAGGAGGAATGACTCGGGGTAGTATCTTTAGATAGTAACTAAGAACAGAGAGGCCCCTTTTAGTGGCCGTGGGAGGACCGGTGGATGTAAAGTTTCAGATGAAACTGAGAGGGCTGGATGGGCTTCCCAACCCAACTGGGCTTCCAAGGTGTCCTGTTTTTAAGCCACCTCCATCCACCATGACTCAAACCATTTCCATTAGAAGCAAGCAGCTGCTTTGCAGAGCGTTCTCACTAGCTGCTATTTATATAGCAGGAACAGTTGGAGGTACGTGGTAGGGAAAAAAAAGTCACACAAGGCTTGGGAAGAATGCCTTTGAGGATTGAGAGATCTTTGCTGTGAACATGAAAATGGGGCCAGATGAGGGGGGGAGAGAGACTGTTGATAGATAAATGATAGACAAGATAGATAGATAGATAGATGATAGATAGATGATAGATAGATAGATAGATAGATAGATATTGTAGATAGACATAGTTAGATGA